>OY776112.1:66796930-66974430 GCA_963675035.1 Allygus modestus
GTGCACACTTGTAATCCACGTATCACAATACACTGTGTATCATAAAACAATTATGTGTTTCTTTAAGAGAAATAATAATGAAAACAAACCCTTAAAACTAAGCAGGAACGGTGAAGTACATACTGATAACAGTACATATGTTCTGAGCGTGGGAAAGATTTCGTCCAGGTCCAGGGGAACCAAAACAATATTCAAAACGCTGATCAAAACCGACCGCGATTCTGACGGTTCGTGGAATCTGTGAGGCTGAAGTTTGCGATGGATAGGCTACAGCAAAGTTTGTTGTTGAGTTATTTTTGTTTTTGAAAAAAAACTAATGATTTCTGAATAAAATATTTGTTTAATGATTTTAATGTATAACACGTTTTTCAGTTATACTGACTATATCTTCGAGTATTTAATCTTTAAGGTTGTGTGTAGCTATAAAGCTTATTTTGAATTTTTTTTATTCTATGATATATTGAATCTTATCTTCTAAAAGTGTTTGGATCAATTAAGTTTAACACCAATGACTCTAAAAACTCAAGTTGGGTGTAAACATGGATTTTTCGATAGTACTATACTGTGATACACTGTCGCAACTTATTTAAAGTAATGCCAATTAGTAAGAAATACAGATGATTAGTCAATTAACCACGACCAGAGCTCAAATAATCTTAATCTGTAATGAGGAAAAGTATATGTTTGATTCTTAACATTTCCGACTAAATCTTCAATGCTCCGAAATGACTAAGTTAACAAGTAAGAACTTGGTTGAAATGGTTACTAACAGACGGAACGATAAACTATATTTTTCAAAGTAAACTAAACGAGTTAACCTTACAAGTAACGATGTAAGGGGGCGCCAGAATCTGAGGAGGGTGCGTCATATTTCCCCCTTATTTCATATTATACTAAACTCAAATAGATCAAATCCCTATTCAATACTCTCCAGCCTCCAAACCATATCTTTCCTCATCTATAGGAACTAGTTTAAAAAAAAATCGGCGTGGGCGGATTAAAACGATTAGTTGCATTGTGTTACTTTATATTTTAACATTGCAAATTTCTTGCATCGTACTGCGAGTTTTATTCAAACTCTCAATACCAATCAGAATGCCCTGAAGTTGTCACAAACCGATAGAGGTCAAAACAGCTGCTCGTTTTTCGTTTTGGAATAGAGGGGAGCAGAAGTTGTATTATCTGATATGTAAATTTAATGTTTAAGTATGATGAAGGTGCAAAACATGGTGAATGTTCATAACTTTCTTTCAAATATTGCCTTTCAACAACTTATAATAATAATATACAACAATTTACAAAATCAGTTTGGTTTTTATATATTTTCAAATTCTTTACGTTAGCGCGACGGCCTATGCCGCCCACCCCGCACCAGGTGGTGTACTGACATGGGGGGGGGGGCGTAGGGGGCGGTTCGCCCCAAGCCCCGCTTTGGCATAGACCCCCAAATTTTGAAAAATGTTCGAAAGTCTGAGCGAGTATTTTCCGCCGATCTCCGGAGAATCGCTACGGATCTTCTGTCATATTTTGGGCCGTTATTACGTAGTAAAGTCGTCATTTTTGGACAGTATTTTGTTTTCCGTCGACGTTTGTAGCTGATATTACGGGGCAAGGACGTTAATTCCAGATTATTTCATATGTAATGTCTTCAGTTACGGTCGATAAAACGTGGTTCGGTCGCCATCCACACAGTTAGGTAGTTTTTTATGTCCGATTCATGTGTAATACATAATGTTATGTCTCGTAATTTTCGGCCGATTATACGTGGTACGATCGTCTTTGGCGGCCGTTTACTACGTGATTTGGCAGGTCGCGATCGTCCAAAGATTGGCGGGAAATACTCGCTCAAACTTTGGAGTATTTTTCAAAACTTTGAGTTCATTTGACTATTTAAATACTCAAATTTTTGAGTATTCGCACGCCCCTAATCATCGTACACATATACATGAATAGGCTTTCCTCTTCAACCCCTACTGTATATATAGCCCCTAACAAATATATCCGCCACCCCAGGCTCCCAACTCAAAGCCGCCTTTAAAGGCGGCTATACCCAACTACGACGGCCGCATTCCACGACCCGTTATGAGCGCCGAGCGCCGCCCCCCCAAAAGCGCCGCGCCCCGCGCGCCCCGTGCTGGAGCACGGCTCGCACTGCCCTAGAGCCAGTACTGGGTTCGTTACTCCAAACCAAGAAAGGATACAAACACTTCAATATAATTTAAAATGTATGAGGTACAAACAATAAAACAATAACTTTCGTATTTCGAATTAAGAATAAATGTAGGATTAATGTTATTAAGTACTTGCGTGGCCAAGCCTTGCTCGCGGAAAGTTCAATTAAGATAAGAATACTTGAATTGATTTTAGATCCCCAATTACGAGCATGACTAATTAAGTCACTGTTATTAGAAAACCTTATGTTTCACTGAATAGAATGAGAAATATGTTTGACGGTTAGTGGTTAGTTTATTCAGGTATTCTTAAGCTGTTTAGATATTAACTTTGATTTATATTACATAAGTCCAACGTAATGTACGGTATAAATAAAAATATATTTATCCAGAACCCAAAAAGTGCTCTTTTTAGCATCCAAAACCCAATAACTGCTCTTAAAGAGCACTTAAGAAAGAGCACGTAATGGGAGCTTCCAGAACCCAAAAAGTGCTCCCTCTCCTCTTCCCCAACACTACTCCCAACTACCCCTCGCCCGCTGGTCCCAGTAGGTGCTCCTGCATGTTTGCAAGTGTAGGGAAATTTCTCCCAACGTCCGCGTTTGCCGCCAAATCGTCCTGCCCGCCACTACGCAACGCTCGCGCACTCGTCACGTGTTGTTGATACAAAAACCGTTAGGGACCCCACCTTTTCACTTCCGGGACACACTCTTCGAATATCTCGGCAACCCTTCGACATAGAAAAATAATTCAAAATACTTAAATGATTGTTTTTTCGAAATGAATGTACCTAGTAAACTGAATTTCCTATTAAAATGTGACGTAAGAGAACCTCATTTTTTTGCTGGCGGGAATAACTAAAGATAATCTACAATACTTAAACTTTTTTGCTGGTTTGGTGACTGTAACATTGTGGAGCCCATGACACGTGAATAATACTGTCTTAATAAACATTAAGTATGTCTGATTACTGTTTTTTCAAACAGTTTAGATAATCTTTAAAATATAATATTCTCACAAATTACTTTTCTGCCCGTTTAGCTTAAGAAGTACATAACATTAATGACTATAACTTTAAAGTTAGTACATAAAATGCATATTTTTGTGAATTTTACTTCACAGGGAAGGTGCCTTTAACGTTTTTAAATCCATAGTTATTTTGGTATACTAGTATAGATAGATGAATATTTTTTTATTACCCTTAAGACATTTTAAAAAAACCCTTTGTAATTTAAAAAGTATAAACAAGTATTAATTTTCATCTTGCTTCGCACCTGTGAAATCGGCCGTCCGGTGCAGACAGATCTCGTACCCTATTGTCGTTGGGCAAGTTGTTATGACCCCCATGTCTAACCCTCATCAACCAGTCATGTACCCGAATGTCTTTGCGGGGTTCATGAATACAGCACCAACCCTTAAATGTTGTAAAAAACACATTAACTTGAAACCGAACCCTTCACCGGCCGCCTTGACACACATGTACCCGGTACCAGACCCCCCTCTTACCCATAACACTTACACCCCTCCTCCTTCACCCCCCCCCAACTAACTACTCTCTTGAAAACCGGGGGTTACGGGTTATGGGGGAAAAATTGGTTTATCATCTATACAAGAATGGGGGAAAAACTTGTTCCACAATCAATAGAGTGATATGCCCACTTTAAGAAACATCAAAAATGCATCTTGAACTGTTGATTTGACAAATTATGTTTATCTTCCTCTTATTTTTATTTTTAAATTAATTATTTAATCCTCTAAAAGCCCCTCAATCATTTCTTTACATTATCAACCATGATGCAATGATCCCTAAACTAACTAACAAATAGGAGTTTGTGTTACCGTTCCGGTCATTTACTAGATTAAAATAGTAAATTATCATACTTTTTACCAATACAGTTTATTAGAATTGTTTTTCTTTGTCTTAACCAGTGAAAGAACGGGGTGTAAAGGAGCCAAATCTTTTTTAGGTTTGGTATGTTAATTCACTTATAGAGTTGTACGAGGAGCAGTAACGGCTGGTGAGTTACTGAATTAGTTAAATAATTTTTTATACATTTTGCGGGAACCCTAGGGGGAAATGGAGCTTTAACGTGCTTTACGGAGAAAGATCTTAAATATAATACACTGAGAGAGTTAGAGGCAGATGGGTCTGAAATAGTCGGGAGGGTGTAGAAGATAATGAAGGGAGTATATATTTGGGGTTGTGGAGGGTCAACCTCTCTACCCTACCTGTAAATTTCCTTGGTGCCGTATTTAAGCGTGTAATAACGCCTGATTAAACTCTTAATGATGGTCATATTTGGTGCTGTATTCAAGTGGTGCCTGTCGCTGTACGAGATCGTTGCGACACAAAACGCCTTTATGAATTTCTAAGCTGCTTTCTCATTCGCCTCTAGTGGTGGGTCCAGAAATAAAACATTGGAGGGATGGTTTCTCGGTCCATAAATGGTATTTAAATTCCCCGGTGGTCTTTAAAATCTAGTTTTGACTAATCTGCATGTTCTTAAAATACTTACTAAGTAGTTATATATGCATACAATACTAATAAAAAAAACTCCACATTAATTAATAACTTTAGTAAACGGAAAGCTGTTACATTATGTAATATATGTTTACATAATGATAGTAAAATAACTTGACTATGGAAAAAATCTTTAAATTTCAAGCATTTCCAACTAATCATCGCTACTGTTATAAAAATGAGGTAGTGTCTGTCTATTGTTCTATTTACATTTACAGACACTTACCCCTACATGAATGTTCGTATACGGACACATATCTCTGCGCAGGGGTTTGTGTCCAGCAGTACACATTATATGTATTGCTGGATGTTCCATACATCTCATTTACAGTTCAAACCAATAGACTTGCTTTATTTCTCCCTTCACTATCGGTTTATCGTGCATTTTATATCATGCAAATTTACCTGTACCTACAGTACAGTGCAATACAATCAGATCTTATTTAAAAGCTTTGACTTACGTATTTGCAATCAGCTCACCTTCACAGACACACACTTAAAGAAATTTAATATAGGTATCAATTTATCCGTTTTATAGCTGCAAAAGTGTCCTATCAACAGCGTTGATGCACATGGTTTTCATCCTTCTTTGCTTAGGTCCTATGGTTTCAGCGGTATTCATGCCAATGTAGGTTTCTATCTGGGCCTCCTTCAAGGTGTCCAGAAAAATGCAAATGTTCGGGTGGGGAGACTGGCGCGTTTTTTTAAAATTACTATGAATACTTACACAGGCGTTTATGGTCTGTCAAAGGTCCAATAAGTTTAGAGACAAATGAAAATAAGAATCCGTAGCGTTAATTATTTGTTTACATTCCATCCTCCGCCCAATTACCCGGCTACCCGGCTACCTGGGGTATCGTTGGCGCTTTCCCGGTGCGTGCCAGGCAGACCATTTTTCGACCCTCGCATAACTGGCGCTTTCCCGGTTTACCCGTTGCCTTCTGAAACAAAGGGAGCTGCCGGCCCTTTCTGGTCAATACCTTCCATATTTTTGGGGCTTCCTGTTGTAAACTATACGTGGCGTCAACTTGGGGAGAGGTGAGAAACTACAAAGACTGTAGTCGACTGCGACAATAGTCTCAGCCTTTATATTGTGTTGGCTCCGAGTTCGTTTGACGGCTGAAGGGTGGCGTGATTGGTGAATCAGTACTTGTTTCAGTAACATTATTCAAACATTTTTTGTTCCAAGAAAATACTAAATTAAATCAAGGAGGCCTAACATGATGTATCCCGATCATTTATTTACTCTGATTCCAAGACCTCGTCCACACCGACGCGGGAGCGGTCGCGTTCTAGTTATTATAAATTTATTACCGGACTTTCCGCGGGAAGATCGCTGGTGGGAACTGGAGGGAACACACTGACGCGGGAAGGCCTGTAGGCCCTAATCTACTTCAACAGTTGAGGCCGCTCGAAAACGGTTCACTTCATTCTTGGGACAGTTTGTATAAGAAAGGGCTATTATCAGGTCAACCTCAGTGGAGCGAAACCTTGCATGAAACGTTGTCCGTAGCAAATATTTCCGCGTCCCACATATATATCAACAGTAATGATAACTCACTTTTAATACTATCTGTGAAGGCATTTTTAAGTTTGCTTGTATGCTTGCTTGCTTGCGACACTGATCCCAAAAAACGACTCAAACGATTTCCTTCAAATGTTCGAAATAAATAATTTCTGGGATAAAAATAAGTCCTAGACAGGCCTCATCACCAAGAAAAATTAAATAATGTAAAAAAACTCAAACGAGTTCGCACGCAGCACGCTGACGTGAGGGAAGTGAATTTCCACATAAAAACTTATAAAACTCAAAATCAGTGTAAAAACATACATTTATTCCAATTGTTATTGAAATCTGAAAACTGTTATTTTTTGGCTGTTCTGATGCTCCTGGTTTCATTTACTCGCAAAGCTGGGAATACAATTTTTCGCATTATAATGTTAGGACAAGGTTCAGACAGGCTTGAAAGTAGGTGTGAGGTTGCTGAGGATGATAAAAGTACTCAAACAAAGGAATAACAGGCTTTTCTAGTGTAAAACCCCCATAAGACAACGTACTGTGTTTAGTCTAAACACATTTTCTTTAATAACTTGGTAAATAAGTATGCTAGAATGTCGAGAGAGGGCTTAGAACTTTTGCCTCACTAATTCCCATATTTGTACATGCATTAATTTTACATACAGGGCTTTTCTGACCCTTGTTGGGCCCATAAACTCGAACTTTGAAAGAATAATCCCCAAAAAAGGGGTTTAGAGTTTTCCGATTGTTTTTCCCAACGAACTTGTCTAACTGATTACAGAAAGGAATGTCCCTACTAAATTTTAAGTAAATCGGAAAAAATGCGACCGCTAAAGTGCAAACACATATATATATATACAATTTTGAACGACCCCCCAAAACGTGATCGGGGGTCACGCTAGGAACTTCTATGGTGGTCCCGGGCTTATGTTTCACCGTGCGGGTCATGCTAATAGTTCAATTTCCAAAGGAAATTCACTAATGAATAGTTACAAAAATTAACATTCGCCTTATGGAGTTTCAAATAAAAACAAATGAATTGTAACAGCTGTTCATAACCAACCAGGGAACTGTCAAAGTAATACTCATGTTGTTTATGATTATTAACATGTCGTTTCCTGAGAGCAGAGGATAAAATATTTGAGTGAGGATTACATATATATATATTGAGTAATAAAATAAATCAAAGGGACATTGTGCTTTAAATAACAACCGAAGTTTTCCTTAAAAATGTAGAAAAGAGGCAAATGAGTTATACAAATCAGATTATAAGTAGGGGGAAGTGGTTAAATATGCTCCAAGTCATTTAAACAAACTGACTGGCCTTCCCCCGAGCAAAGCTCGGCCCCCAGGTACCATCTCGCTTATTTATGAAAGAATACCGACCAGACTCGGTATATGGCTTCAGCTGGTTGTGGTCTATTGTTAATTGCAAAAGAAAAAACATGTTTACCGATATTTCCTGTAGCAGCAAACCTGCGTACTCACCTCCAAAGTCATTTTTATGGTGAATAAGTAAAATATTACTAGCAGGTGTCCCGTTCTCCGTACGGGGATGTATCAGACATAGAGCCAGAGGTTTTTCAATTTTATTTACATTATAATTAGCTGACGTAATAAAACGTAACTCCATAAGATTAACATTGGAACTTTGAAAGACTATGGGACAAAGCTCTGAAGTTGGAGGTTTTTTCAAAATTCCAAAAGGCACATCTAGAGAGTAAGAGCTTTTCATTGATACCAATCATGTATACAAAATAATTATTTTAGGAGTTGAAAATTGCCGAACAAAAATCAAGAAATTCTTTTAATAATATAGATGAATTTCTTAATAATGAACATAAAGTAATAAAAGTTGGTATATGGCTTTACCTAGTTGAGTTTAAACAAAATTTCATGAAACCCTATATTTTGTGTTCCTTGTTACAGCAAACCTGCGTATTTAGCTCCCATGTTATTCTTATGGAGAATAACTAAAACGTTATACATCACTCATTTGTGAATGCATATTAAAGAAACTTGGTAAGCGGCTTTATGTGGTAGCCTATGCGATATATTTATGCATTGTAAATTCGCTGAGTAGGCAGGTTTGTAAACTATCATAACTTTTATTAAATCACTACCATCCTTGCATCTATATCATTTTAATTAATAAATCTTTACCTTTTTACACTGATATACAAATTGCATTTTAGGGAGTATAAAGACTATCATCGCTGTTAACAAAAATGTTTGATTCAGTTTTGCACATAACTATAAAAAGTTCATAAAAACTACAATTACAGTGAATAGCTAGAATGCCACCCTGCTGTCAAATTTATCAACTAATAAAACAAAATAACATATAGACACCTATGTATAACAAATATGTATGAATAACAAAATTTATATTTATGTATGTGTGTGTGTCCGTTAACTCGATGACTCGAGTAAAAAAAGTCTGATAACGATGAAATTTGGCTCAAATGTGTAAAATGACATTCATGACTTTGAGTTTGAAAACCATAAAAAACGGACCATGGGAACGGTGTTTTATGGGGATTTACAATTTTGCAAAAATCAGTTTTTTGCATTTTTCATCCTCAAATTTGTAAAACACTTAATTTTGGTTTCGACCATTTTATAGAGCTTAAAATGAAAAATAGTATAGTTTTTTGAATCATTAAACTAGGTTAAGTGGTTGCGTAGAAAATGAAAAAAAAACGTGCTCATAAAATATCCCATGTTAATCTTAGGGGAAAAATGTGTTTAGCTTTCCCTCAGTTCATTGTAATGGAAACCTCACATTTCTTTTTACCAATCAGTTTAGCTCTACAAAACAATCATTTTGGTGTCTTAATTGTTGTTCTACGTCCGACCGTTGCAGAGATATTAAAAGTGCTAAACACAGTACGTTGTCCAATGTTATCCTTATGGAGGATAAATACAATTTGATATCTTGATTATTTATGAATGTATATTGATGAAACTTGGTATGTGGCTTCAACTAGTTGTGGTATATTGATATAAGCACAAAAAAAGTGTTTTGTTGATTTTTCCCGGTAGCAGCAAACCTGCATACTTAGCCATAATGTTATTCTTATGGAGAATAAGTAAAGTTTTAGATCTCCCTTAATTATGAACATAAATTAATAAAACTTGGTATGTAGCTTCACCTGGTTGAGGTGTATTGATAATTGCATAAAAACACATATTTTGTGTTCCTTGTTGCAGCAAACCTGCTTACTCTGCCCTATGTTGTTCTTATAGAGAATAAATAAAATGCTATAGTTTACTTATTTATTTATGTATTTTTATGAAACTAGGTAAGCGGCTTTATGTGGTAGTGAGAAACATGTGCATGCATTGGAAATTTGCTGAGTACGCAGGTTTGCTGCGACGGGGGTATTTAAATCCCCATCCATTTGTTATGGGGAATGTTTTGCGTTATTCCTCGTTTGCTGATAACTCTTAAAATCCTGCTATTTGTTCCCGAATCCCTGTGGGATCAAGACCTTTAATTTTAGTCGTCTCCCATCATCCTGCAATTTGCCACAATTTAGACTTAATAATTTCGTTTATAGAATTTGTATAGCAAGTGGCTTGAAGGGGCCGTAGCACCTAACCTTTCTCCAATTACACAGGCCAACGATGAACACGTTTTTTCACTAAAAATACGGTACCTTATTCTTATGTTTTTAAGGTGGTGCGGAATCCAAATATGATACTTAAAAAGCTGTATCTCCCAACTTTTTTTCATATTTTATAGTGAAATTTATTAAATTAAGCAAATTTTTATTGAATTAAATAGCTTTTATATAGTTAAAACAATTGTTGTAAATATCTAATGGAGGTATATGATGTTGGTAACACTGCTGAAACACATTTGCTGGACAAAAAAGGTTGGTTCTATTTCTCTGTTAATAGCTGATTTTTTTTTAAAGTCAACCTTATCTCACTTCACATTTCCTATGCAAGTGTTAAGTACAATGTATTATCGCGGTTGTAAAACCTCTGCTGACAGTTTTTGTTATATTTGTGGTGAGTTTGTGATTAAAAAACACCAATGAAACATTACAGACTTTGTGAAAAAGGTTTATCTATCATACTTTGAAATTCAACTTGTTGATCAGGATAAATCTTGGGTGCCACCTTGTAGATCCGAAGAACGTGTTCCTACCACATATAAAGCTATGCCTCATGAAACAGTTTGTAAAGGCTTTACCTACAGATGGACCATGTTTCTACAAAATCCCTGCCAAAAGTTTCCACACTTTTCAGAAACTAAACTTAAAGAAGGCGTCTTTATCGGACCTGCATTAGAAAAATGATGTTTGACGTTGTTGTAACATATTGTTATAACTTTCATGTAATTATTTTTGGGACGAAAAGACACAAATTTTTATCCCGCACAGGTTTTTCTAAATACAGTATTACTGTTTTTAAGATATTTAGCTTTGAAAGACAAATATGGCCACCATTTTGAAAAGTTACAAGGTAGAAACTTGATATTCCATACCAAAATGAGTCTTATTACATGTAATACATGTACCAATTTTAAAGTTGATATCTTCCGATATCCATAAGATATAACGTATTAAGTAAAGAACACATACATACAGATAGAAGGAAAACTAAGAGTTTTAGGACATACCTTCTTATGAACTTAGTTCTTTTTTTTTATATGAGGAATTGTATCCCAAAGTTCTGAAAGGTATTTTTTTCAACCCGTTTATAAAGTTAAACAAATTAAAATTACAATAATAACAACCTAGTTGTCCTGTTGCTCGAATCCGTGCAAGTTTGTACCTAACGAAAGGTTATTTCAGTTGTAAACAAACATAACGAAATATCTGATATTTAAACGGATGATAACATCTGAGAATAATGCGTATAACGTACTTTCAAGCAATACGTGGTTTACACTTCCGCCGGCGCCGGCGCCGTCGCGTCGGATAGCGACACTGTTCCGAAAATTCAGCCCTTTAATTTATTTAAGTGAGGCCTTTTCTAAAAATTCTGAGACGTATTGGAAAATCTACGTAAAAATATATTTAATTTGACACCTCAAACTTTAAAATCCGTTACGGTGCCGTTATCGTGTAATGTCTGTAAAGAAAAACCCTCTAGAGTATTAATATATACTGTAGGATTGTTGTAAAACCAGAGCAAATGAGGACAATCTTAGGCCTATCCGTTTTTTAAGTTGTTTAACGCGTACGGGTAATTTCGGATCGGTCGAGGGAATTTTTTTGGGTCGGGTTGTGGTAGACAGTTGTTCCGGTAGCAACAGATTGTGTGCATCCCTGGGATGCCATGCCCATTTCTCAGAAGGGAGAGGAGGGGGCGGTACTTCTGGTGGGTTTGGGAGTAAGATGGCGGAAAGATGGTGGTCTTCGTTACCAAATATAAATGGGACCAGTTTGAAACGTTACGAAATTGAAGGCCTCCCAAACCGAACAGGGTAGCTACGCTGATTTACAGCAGGTGCGGCGGATCAAAGAGAACCCTCGGGTTTTCCAGAGAGACTACCTTCCCCAACCTCTTTCACCTGCGTTGAGTACTTTTCATAGTACATTGGAGTCAAAATGGCAGACACAGGGAGTTTACTTAACGACGTTCAAAATAAACTGATGATAATGATAAAATGCGTAGGACTATGGTTAGTTTGCGATTTCGTTCGTTTCAGTGTTTAAAGATTATTATTAGTCCTTTGAGCTTTTAAAAACAAACAATGAACTTCCCGTATTTCAAAACCTATTGTTATGATAATTGCTCATGGTTAAAATTAAAGGAAAACTTAACGTTAGTGGTAGGGAGGATAGAGACTAAATTCTAAATTGAAGCCAGTTACTTCAATAGGCATTTTACTTAATTGATAGCTTATTTTAACTTAGTATTTGATAAACATTTAAACAGGGTCAACTGTGTATGTTGAAACATATATGTAGCCTATACTGCCTATATTAAAATGTGGTATTACTTACTATGGGTGTTAGATATTGCCCAAGTTTCAAATCTATTAGTGCTGTACTCTGAAGTGTTTTTGAAGGTTGTCCAAACTGATATTAAAAATATTTCAAGATGGCGATCATTATAAATAACGACGAAAATTGCATCCTTATTACGCATATATAAATTAATATTTTTCCGTTTACAATGGAATTGCTCTTAAAGTGAACATACAAAATTAAGATTTATTTTATTTTAGAGGTTTTAACTAAATACTTAAGAGTATTATGTTAAACAAATTATTAAAAATGTAGATTTAGTTTTTACTTTTGTTATGGTTATACATAACAATTTAGAGCCTTTTAGAACATTATGATACATTAAAGAGGTTTTTTGGTTTGTTCATATTCCTACAACAATTTAAGCTGAGAAAATTAAAATGACCAACACTTCACTATAATTGCTGTGTAAACGATGTTTAATGGCACTTGTAATATTGTAATGTTTTATGGGTTTCAGTTTGATATTTCCAGATTGTTATTGTGTAAATAACACCTTTGGTGAACGTATCTGTAAAATGTCCCCGTGAAAAAAGGGTTGTATTAATCTCACCTTTCAGTGACAAGACTAAAACGATTTATTGTGCACAGTTCGTAATAAAGACAATGTATTCATACATTTCTCAATATTTCTATGAAAATTCAATCTTTTACTTAATATTGTTTCAATATTTCCTTTAATAAACTATGTCGTACAGTTATTAATTCATCCAATATGAAAACACCATAATTTTAGTACAGTCGCGTCGCTCGACCAATAATCCTTTTTTGTTCCTTTACTAATGTTTCTTTATTGGCTTAACACTTGATAATTAACTAACTTACCCCATAATTATTTATTAATCCACTTTCCAATAAATGCAACTTTCCGACAAAATTACTTGTATTTTAAGATTATTGACATACGTTTGCCATGATATAAAAACCCTCCCTTTATCAATCATATAAAACTAACTGTAATAAATAAATATACAAATTATATATTATATTACAAATTTAAAACGCCTCAAACTCCCTTGATCACAGTTAACCTCCATAGGTAGACTCGCAAATCCCACCTATTCTTAAGAAATTCACAATGAATGTATATGTACTAAATTACCACTTAAAGGCCATTTAGCATGTTATTTTTTAAAACACATTCATAAATTATGTTACGATTGGGGGCGTACTCAACATGGGGGGCCCATTACAAAAAATACATATTAACCTATGGGGTTTTTCCAGTAGATGCGGGTTAGTAAAACAATTTCAACGATCAATTACATGTCAACATTGGACGCCTGGAAGTTAAAGAAAAGGCCCTGGGTGGAGTCTTACTAAAATAACGTATCCATAATCAGTTGGTCCCCCTACGACGTGTGGCGATCTGGGGACAGTTTTAGGAGCCATTTTAACAATTAACTGGAATACCATTTTAGTACCTAGACCAAGCGCCTTTCGTCGCTCCAATAATAATCTTTTCACCGTAACAATGACATGGCAACTTTTTAAGTGCACTGGGGTGAAGTCCTCAGGTTGGAAAAACGTATCCATACTAACAACGTGGTATGGTCCAGGAGCAGGTTTGAGGGGCCCTTTTTCAGCCATCTGGACAACGTATTTTCTTCACAAGTGCCAAGTTTTTAATGTGGTCACATGGCAACTTTGAGCACAATGGAGTGAAGCCCTGAGATAAGCGGTTATGAAAAAACTACTTCAAATTTTATGGATCTGTGAAAATTTGCCCAAATCACACCAAAATATGGAACAAATAACGAGGCAACTTTGCCAGGGGACGTTAGGGGGACCCTAACGTTGGGACGTATTCAACGAGGGCATCGTTTAAGAGCAGAGGGGCTTTGTAAACTTACCTAAAGAACCAACACACGTCAAAATTAGTTGTCGGGATGTTGGATAGAAGAAACCTGTGGGGTGGAGCCCTGAGGTTGGTAAAAAAGTATCCGAAGTAGTCCCACAAAAATATAGAATGGTCCGGGAGCAGATTTTCGGCGCCGTTTTCGAGCCGTTTAGAAAAACATTTTCTCCATAAAAATAACATGGCAGCTTTTGATGCCAACGGGGCGAAGCCCTCAAGACTGGGGATAAACCAAAAATATACCTAATTTTTTTGGTGATCTACAACGTTGTATGGTCCAGGAGCAGCTTTGAAAAGCTTTCTCGCAATAACTTGGGGTACTCTTTTCTCCATAAGAATAACATGGCAACTTTTGGCCAGTGGGGCGGAGCCCTAACTTCGGGGTTACAAAAATAAAACGTTACCATATGTTATGGATCAGTGACAATTGGCTAAAATATAGAGAGAATAACATGGAAACTTTGCCGTGGGGAGAAGGGGGGAAGAAACGCTAATGTTGGTGGGGTCACATATCCAACGTTAGGGCATAATTAAACAGATACGGCTTTGTAAAACAAATCCAAAGAACCATCACACGTCAAAATTGGACGTCGAGAAGCGGTAAGAAGAAGCCAGAATGGCGGAGTCCTGAGGTTGGGAAAAAAGTATCCGGAGTCATTTAGTCCCGCAATAACATGGTATGGTTCGGGAGCAGATATGAGGAGCGTTTTTCGCAATCACCTTGAATACTCTTTTCTCCATAAGATTATCATGGCAATGTTTTAGCCATTGGGGTGGACCCCGAATAAAGGGTTATAAAAAGCCTATCCAAATATTTTAGATCATTGACAACTGGCTAAATCACGCAAAAAAAACGGAAAGAATAACATCGAAGTTTTGCCAGGGGGCAAAGCCATAAGGTTGGTGGGGGGGAAATTCAACGATGAGGCATCATTCAAGAGATGTAGCTTTGTGAAAAAAAAATTTAAAAAATCATCCCACGTAGAAATTGGACATCGGGAAGTAATATAAAAAGCCAGAGGGGTGGAGCCGATTGGGGAAAAACTATCTGAATCATTATAGTCCCCCAACAATATGGTCCGGGAGAAGTTTTGAGAAACCGTTTTCAAAATCAACTGGGACACACACGCACAACTTCTTTATTATTATATAAATTTTCGTCATGGAAACAATATGGCAAAGTTAAAGGAAATGGGGTAGAGATTTAAGTTTGGGTTTATAAGAAAATATATCATAATTAAATGGGACAGTTAAACCTGGATAAAATCATGCAAACGGACGTAAATCATAATATATGGCAACTCTCTCAGGGGGCGGAGCCCTATAAGGTTGATGGGAAGGACGTATCCAGCGTAGGGGCATCATTCAAGATATGTGGATTGATAACACAAATCCAAAGAACTTTACCACGTCAAAATTGGTTGGCGGGAATAGTGATGGAAGAAGCCAGTGGGATAGAACCCTGAGGTCGGGAAAAAGGTATCCGACATATTTTAGTCCCCCAAAAACGTCGTATACTCCGAGAGCAGTTTTGAGGAGCCGTTGTCAAGCCAATTAGAAAAATAGAAATATTTTCTTCATAACAATAAAACGGTAGCTTTTAATCCCAGTGGGGCAAAGCCTTGAGGTCTAGGGGTAAACAAAAAAATATCTATAACATTTATTTTGGTCATTTATATAACTTTGTATGGTCCGGGAGCAGTTTTGATTATTCGTTTTCAAAATCACCTGGACACACACGAACTACTACTTTATTATTAGAGGTAACAGACCTTTCTTTCTTAAGAGCATCATCGTAACTTTTGGGCGAAGCTCTAAAGTCCTAAGACTTTGATTATTAGCTTTAAGCCTTCGTACGGGCAACCTAATTGACCATGCGAAGTTTCACCCCATCGGATAAACGGTGTAGGAACACATGGACGTAAAACAAAAAACAGATACACCCTACCATCTTTCTTGGGCGAGGCTGGAGGACGAAAGGAAAAGTACTACAACAACGATCTTGTTTGGAAAGTTTAAATTAAATAATACTTGTATTAATATAATACGGTCTTGCACATTCAATCCACCTTTTAAGTAGGAATTAATAATAACAATTACCTTCATGATAATTTCAAAAAATGTATTACGACTTCAAAACACAGTGAAATTATCAAGAAATTATTAGAATTTAAAGCATATTTTAGCTGTTTGAAGTCAATGGTGCAAATTACACGACTTTGGAACGCGGCGAATATCTCCAGATTTATTGTAAATTCTATGCACATTTTGACGTTTCGAAATCAGCTTATTAACCAGCCTTGACTTCGAAACGCCGCTAAAATATCTATATATATATATATATATATATATATATATATACAGTTTCGAACGAATGGTGTTTTTGGGGTCTGGGGACCTCAAAACGAAAAGTTATCATGGTCCCGGGCCTAGGTCTTACCATGCCGACTACGGTAATAGCTTCTTCCCTATAGGGGAAATTCGCTAAAATTAGGGCTGAGAACGCAGGTTTGCTGCAACGAGGAAGATTAAAATGCGGGTTTTTTGGAATTATCAATATAACTCAACCAGGTGAAGCTATATACCAAGTTTTAATGATTTATGTTCATAATTAAGGGAGATATAAAGCTTTCCGTTTTCTCCATAAGAATAACATTAGGGATGAGAATGCAGGTTTGCTGCTAAGAGGATAATCAACAAAAAATCAATTTTTTGTGGAAATATCAATATACCAGTACTAGGTGAAGCCACCTACCAAGTTTCATCAATATATGTTCATAAATAATCGAGATATCAAATTTTAAATATTCTCCATAAGGATAACATTGGACAACATACTGTGCTTAGCACTTTGAATATCACGGCAACGGTTGGACGTAGAATCACAATTTAAACACCAAAATGATTGTTTTGTAGAGCTAAACTGATTGGTAAAAGCAAATGTGAAGTTTACATAGAAATGAACTGAGGAAAAGCCAAAAACCTTTTTCCCGTAAGATTAACATGGGAGATTTTATGAGCAGGTTTTTTTGGATTTTCTCCGCAACCACTTAACCTAGGTTAATAATTCAAAATACCATATTATTTTTTTTTAAGCTCTATAACATGGTCAAAACCAAAATTAAGTTTTTTAAAACTTTTAGGGTGAAAAATGCAAAAAACTTATTTTTGGAAAATTTAAAACCCCCATAAACCCCCTTCCCATGGTCCGATATTTCTGGGTTTCGAACTTAAAGTCATGAATGTCACTTTACACATTTGAGCCAAATTTCATCGAAATCGGACGTTTTTTACTCAAGTTATCGCGGTAACGGACACACACACACACACACACACACACACACACACACACACATATATATATACAGGGTGAATCTCGTAAGTTGTCCAGTATTGATTTCAGACAAACCGTTGGTCCTACGATGATGAAATAAAATTATTTCCCACTAAACCAACCCCAAGGAATAACGTAAAAATATTTTTAACGATTTTTAAATACAGGGTGTACCAGAAACTGAGGGTCACTAGTCCGAATCTACGAAATATCAAATACAAACGTATATCATGATATACATCAAATTAAAGCTCTTTTCAATCCAAACCATTTGGCGGAATCGGATTTTGATTATTATTGATTCATTTCAAAATGGCGGCTGTTTTTGTGAAAAAATTAGTATTTTTTTGAATACCCTGTATTTTTCTTAAAAATGCAGATATCTTGATTCTGATTCAAATATCGCATTCCTTATGAGCTAAGCTTTATTTTGATATGCAACACTTCAATATTATCTCAAAAACAAAAAGTTTCAAAAATATAAGTTTTTGAAAATATGTACATAGCCAAAACTCAAAAATTTCAAATAGCACCATATGTCAAATAGCATATAATTTTAAAGGTATTGCAATTCTAAGAAACTTTCAAATTTAAACCTTATGCGTATCTATTTTGGTTTTCGAGTTATCAACAAAAAACATGTTTTCCCACATTAAAACACATGTTATTTGTTAAACATGGTGGTAAAGGCTGGACCATAGTTCTATTACCACCATGTTTAACAAATAACATGCGTTTTAATGTGGAAAAACATGTTTTTTGTTGATAACTCGAAAACCAAAATAGATACGCATAAGCTTTAAATTTGAAAGTTTCTTAGAATTGCAATACCTTTAAAATGATATGCTATTTGACATATGGTGATATTTGAAATTTTTGAGTTTTGGCTATGTACATATTTTCAAAAACTTATATTTTTGAAACTTTTTGTTTTTGAGATAATATTGAAGTGTTGCATATCAAAATAAAGCTTAGCTCATAAGGAATGCGATATTTGAATCAGAATCAAGATATCTGCATTTTTAAGAAAAATACAGGGTATTCAAAAAAATAATAATTTTTTCACAAAAACAGCCGCCATTTTGAAATGAATCAATAATAATCAAAATCTGATTCCGCCAAATGGTTTGGATTGAAAAGAGCTTTAATTTGATGTATATCATGATATACGTTTGTATTTGATATTTCGTAGATTCGGACTAGTGACCCTCAGTTTCTGGTACACCCTGTATTTAAAAATCGTTAAAAATATTTTTACGTTATTCCTTGGGGTTGGTTTAGTGGGAAATAATTTTATTTCATCATCGTAGGACCAACGGTTTGTCTGAAATCAATACTGGACAACTTACGAGATTCACCCTGTATATATATATATATATATATATATATATATATATATATATAATTTGAACGAATAGTGTTTTTGGCATCTGGGGACCTCAAAACAAAAAGTTGTCATGGTCTCGGGCTTAAGTCTTACCATGAGACCTACGGTAATAGCTTCTTCCCTATAGGGGAAATTCGCTAAAATAAAAAGCTTTTAACACTAATTAGTTTTATAGTGTTAATTTAATTTGTAAAAATGTAAAACACCTGTATTTGTTTACCAAAGTTATACTACTAACTGATGTTAATGTCCCCCAGTATAGTTATACTTTTTCCAATCTGTTGAAGAAACATAATGAATTTCTGTAGAACACATTTATGATGGACAGGTTATTCCCGACAGCTACAAAAAACTGTTGTAAATATTATGTTCCTAATATTCCTATGTTCCTAGGCTGACACTGTTATAACTTTACATCCACATAATGTAGCACCAAATAAATCTGTAAGGAAAGTACATTTGTCCTATCATATTGAATTTACACAAATGCATTGCAAATTAACTGTAAATTATTTTAAAAAGTCTCACCAAAAATATTTAAATAAATCATTAAAAACGTGCATACTGGGCTCTTTGCTATAGTCAATAGCCATGTAAATAGACCTATTTTATAAAACAACTACCATCCCATGCAATTTTGATAGGACCACTTAAAGTACTTAGTTAAAATCAGGGAAGAATTACAGTTGATTTCATCAGTGAAGCAATATATTATTTTCTATAATAAAAATCTCTATTATAATTTTAAGGCCAAATTAAAGTTTTTATTGGGATATGAACAGTAAAAAGTTAACTATTAGACCTTTGCCAGCCATCGTTGCGTCTAAATGATGAAACTGTTGTATTTTAACTTTGATACATCAGAAATAATGTGTTGTTTACAGTTCTATGCGGTGACATACAGTGCCTTCAGTGGGTAAGGTAAGACAGCCATGATATGTGTCATTTACACAGTTATCTAAGCAACTTGTCAACTACTTGGAAGGTTTTAGCGTTTGTGTTAAGACCTACGGTGTGTTTTAACTGAAACTATTGTAATTTGTACAATTTTGACTAATATAAATATAAAGGAACAAAACGATATAATATAACTAGCCATAAATGTAACTATGACGGGAAAATTTAGATTTCTCTTCAAACGATGAGAGCAAACAATTTAAAAATAACATTCTGTGGAAATTAGTGAATTGAAAATGTATAGTTAAGGAGATAATCGTATAATGAAAGTAAATATGTAAGTACTGTTGATATTCTTTACCCCCATTGTAGTAAACCTGTGAACTTAGCGACATAGTTAAGCAATGTATATATGAATGTCATAATTTACTTACCATTTTAGATTAAAACACATTCAATGATAAGCAGGATATGAAATTTGGTTAATTCTCCTTAATAATAACATTACTGCTGAGTACGCAGGTTTGCTGCTATACGAACCACAAAGTCGATGTTTTAGCGAATTTCCCCTATAGGGAAGAAGCTATTACCGTAGTCGGCATGGTAAGAACTAGGCCCGGGGCCATGATAACTTTTCGTTTTGAGGTCCCCAGACCCCAAAAACACTATTCGTTCGAAACTGTATATATATATATATGTGTGTGTGTCCGTGGATGCGATAACTCTCGTAAAAAAGGTCCGATTTTTATGAAATTTGGTACAAACGTGTAAAGCAGCATTTATGACTTTAAGTTCGAAAACCAGACGGATCGACCTATCCGAAGGGGTAGTTTGGGGGGGTTTTGTACCCCAAAAATGGGTTTTTTGAGTTTTTTACATACAATTTTTGAAAAAGTAAAATTTTATTTTTCCCCATTGGAATCAGCTTAAAAAGACGCACAATTTGGTGTTTTAATCATTGCTCTACGTCAATTGGTTACTGAGATATTGAAAGTGCTAAACACAGTACGTTGTCTAATGTTATTCTTATGGAGGATAAGATAAATTGTATATCTCGCTTATTTATCAACTTATCCTGACGAAACTTGGTATATTGCTTCATTTCATTGTGGTCTATTGATATTTGCACAAAAACCCATTTTTTGGCCGATACTTCTCGTAGCAGCAAACCTGCATACTCAGCCCCATGTTATTCTTATGGAGAATAATTAACGTGTTATCTCCTTTAATTATGAACATAAATTAATAGAACTTGGTATGTGGCTTTACCTAGTTGAGTTATATTGATATTTGTATAAAAGCCCATTTTTAGTGTTCCTTATTTCAGCAAGCCTGCATACTCAGCCGCCATGTTATTCTAATGGAGAATAATTAAAATGTCATAAATCGTTTATTTATGAATGTATATTGATGAAACTTGGTATGTGGCTTTATTTTATTAAGATAAATTAATATGCATTGGAAATTCGCTGAGTATGCAGGTTTGCTGCTACGGGGGTATTTATTTTTGTATTCATGATCAAATTAACTTTAAGTAATAATAAATACATTGATTTATTATGATTTCTGAATCGAGATGATTAAATATAACAGATTACTAACCTAAATCCGTAATCGAATCTTGGATTCACACGATGGTGACTCGAGTTTCAACCTTAAAAGGCAAAAGTCAAACCCTCGGAACGATCAATTTCGTGTTCAATGTTTGCATTTCGTGCCCCGTTCTGATTTAAGTGTGTTGTGTGTTATTTAATGCTATGACGACCTTCATTATGGAGTTTTAATCAACTTTTAAGGTTAAAACTAGAGTTACCATCTTGAAAATCTCTTGTAAGAATCAATGACGGATTTAGGTTAGGAACCTATTATATCTGATAAAAATAAAATAAAATACAAACTGTGTGGAGAATTTGTCTTACTAGAAGTACTGTAATTTAGTTTTTAGTTATGAAAAATAAAACCATTATATTCCAAATAATTTGTAACTGTTATTTGAGGCCGTTCACTCTAAAAAATAGAGTGAAAAAGAAAAACGTAAGCGATATAAAACTTTCTGGAATGGGTTTTCCTTAATTTTTAACAGGTCCTTCAACAGAATGTTTTACGACAGAAAATTTATTGTAAATAAAAAACAATATTAAAATTTTAAAGTAATGTAAAACACAGTGATTGAAGCCAAATTCTCAAGGATACATTTTTGTGAAGATCATACTTTTATCAGGCCTAATTTTAACACATTTTTAGCTTAATTTGCAATATTTTATCAAATTATCATATATTTAATACCAGTATATCCTTTAAGTTACAATTAATCGTGTTGTTGTTTTGACCTGAAAATGCTAACTTTTATAGTGAAAGGAGTTGTCAAATAAAAATAAAATGCCATTGGAGTTCGATATCTTTATTTCTTAATTCGAAACTAAATTAAATACAATTTCGACGTCTGTAACAACAGCGCGACAAAGTGAGGCGTATCTGACGCAGTCTCTGGCGAGAGACATTTTAATAACGAGCTGATATTTTACTACTTTGTATTCTTTCCATCTAAAATCATTTTATAATTAGTTACTTCCCTCAAAGTTCCAATCATTTTTTTGAGAACCAAATGGTCAAGGAAACTCAACAAATTGACACATCGTCAGAGACAAAAATATTAGTAAATGATAGTAATGTATTTTAATGATTTATTTTCACATGGTTCGGTTGGTAAAATTTAGAATGGTTTCCAATTTCATGATCGTTTAAGTGGATAATTTGGATAGTAAGTCAACTTCATTTGAAATTCTCTGGTTATAGTCCAGCCGGTATAAGTTTTGGTACTGCACAAAATCGGAACTTAACGAAACTTTCAGGTGTTGTTTTAGGGGTACTTAGTGTACCTACACCTAATTTTTCAAAGAAATAATTATAGTCTCTGGTTGGAAAATCTTTAAATTATCATAAAAACTAAACGTTTCTTTAAGCGAAATGTGTAAAGTAAAACCTAAGCCATTTGATAAATTGCAGGGCGATAGAAGTGGACTAAAGTGAAAGGTTGTTTCAAAGGTCTTGAAGGATAAAATAATAGGGATTGTGAAGAGTCTGCTTTAGCTATTACAAAGAGTGCTTTCACGTCTGCTTTATTTATATGACATCATTATGTTGCAAGAAATATTAAAAGCCTGGGACAATAACCGCTGCAAGCCACAGGTAAAATTTTACCCTTTATTTTTTATGCTTGGATTTGTTGTGTCGAAATAATCTGTTTGTACTTTTGTAACGTAACAAATAATCACAAACTTAATGATGGTGAAATACTGTAAATGTAGTAGATCACTGCACGTAAAATTTAGTATTAAATTATACAATACTAATAATTTATCTATAGGGTTATAATGTACCTGGTTCAATAATTCCGACGATTACTTGGTTCTGTAATTATACTTTTGCTATAATAAAATTAAATTTGAATCGTTGAAGTTCTAAATTCTGGTGATATTGATTAACTGTTGGAACGACATTCTGTCTTTTGATTAGCAATTACCTAATTGTGTATACATTATGATGTATTTTAATTTCATAGTAAAACTTAATATTATATTTGTATGAAATATTTGTAAATATATTTAATTCGGGAAATAAACACTAATTTGATTTGATATAAGAATCATGGCAAAAAATCGAAAGTAAATCGGTTATATTAATCTTGTATGCCAATTAAGAACATTGCTTTTCGTTTTTGGCGTACCAGGGATTATAATTAGTGATAACCTCTATTACAGATTGTAGCCACTATCATAAACATCAAAGCTTCGCCCTGTGCTTCCCATGTATTGTAGCGACCATTTGTGATATGAAGTTTACAGTATTGTTAACTAATAATGCAGGGTATAATATAAACCTACGTTGTTACAAATGCGAGGAAACCCTCTGATTTTATTGTTGTATAGTGAACTATTTTGTTTAAACACGTTTAGTGTTCTCTTATTAATTTTTTTTAAACGTCATCCAAGTTGTACTAAAAATGGCGTGACGGTGCGATCTTTAGTTTTAGACAGAAGATGGATTAATACGAATAACAGAATGAACTGGATGAGCGTAAATAATTCTTTATCCATTAAATACACTCATTTCAAAAACTATTATAAGGTAAATGTACATAAAGGATGGGCAAAATATAAAAAAACCCCGTTACAGCGTGCTCAGAGAATATCCAATAAACAATGTACCTCATAAAGCAATTTGCCATTTTTCATAACAATATTTATATAAGCGAGATGGTAGAACGTCTCTTCTTCAAAATTTAGAGACAGCCAATTCATTTCGAATTAAAGGAAGTTTGAATTATATAAGTCAATATGAACTAAATTAACATTATATAGGCACAACTTTATTTAGAAAAAACCCTACAGAATAATTCAAAACATGTTAAAATCTGTTCATGAAAATATAATACAGTACATAAATTAGGGTTGTAATAACATGTCTAATCAATGTAAATATTAATGAAAGTATTACACATTAATAAATAAAAAAGAAATACAAATAAAAACCTATAAATAACTATAAAGCAAAAAACAAGTTGCTGAAAGAAATTCAAATACGATTATTAACTTAGTGTTAAGAAAATGTTTACTGAACGTTGAAAAAGTCTGTTATTCTCAACTGTTTCAATGTGCTATTAGATTAAATATCAATAGTGTTTTCAATAGTGATAACAGCTGAAATAACATTGCTCCCAATACCCATTGCTGTTCCACAAATTACGGGTAGTTTCAATCGCAGGCCGAAATTCCATTGTTGTGAGGAAGGGAACATATTTTTTGGTTCCCGTCGTCGTCGTCGTCGTCGTCGTCGTCGTCGTTGTATGCCCCCGCCCCGTCGTCGTCGTCGTCGTCGTTGTCTGCCCCCGCCCAGTCGTCGTCGTCGTCGTCGTTGTCTGCCCCCGCCCCGTCGTCGTTGTCGTCGTCGTCGTCTGCCCCCGCCCCACCCCGACGTCGTCGTCGTCGTTGTCTGCCCCCCGCCCCGTCGTCGTCGTCGTTGTTGTATGTCCCCGCCCCGTTGTCGTACGGATTAGTTAGTGTTTCATCAGGGATGTTTTGTGCTTCATTTTGATTTCAGAGGCCCAAGTATAACCATATTCGAATTTCAGGGGCTATATTATGCGTTGAAAATACTTCGAATTATAGATATATTATTTTTTGAATATTAGAGATTTTCGGTTAATAAGCTGGTTTGTTTCAACGAGGACCGCAACAAAGGGTTTTCGGTCAAATAAATGGACTGCAGCCGCATGAAGCAAAAACAATCACAATAGATCTTTATTGATAAATAAAGGAGATATACATTTTTTTAATAGCTGTTAAGTAAGCTTGTTGCTTTTTTTTATTCAGATACTTGGAGATCATAACCAAATGCAGATCAATACTTAAAACAACTCTCTTTTCATAACAGCTTAAAAACATGGTTTGAAAAACGGTTCACTACACCACCTAATATAGCACCACTGATGGCCGCCGAAAATGTGAATTATTCAAAACGAAGTACTTCTATTCAATTGACTTAATTGATTGTTCAATGATACAATATTTTATATTGTATTGAACTAGTCACTAACTTAATCTATCTTATCCTAACCATGCAAATCTTAATAATATAAAAATACCCCCGTCACAGCAAACCTGCGTACTCAGCAAATTTCCAATGCATAATATATGTCTTAATACCACATAAAGCTGCATACACAGTTTCATAAAAAATATATTCACAAATAAGCGATGTATACAATTTGAATTATTCTCCATAAGAATTACATTGGGGATGAGTACGCAGGTTTGCTGCAACAAGGAACAAAATACGGGTTTTAATGTAAATATAAATATTCCTCAAGCAGGTGAAGCCACATACAAAGTTTCATCAGTAAACATTCATAAATAAGCGATATATACCATTTTGATTATTCTCCATAAGAATAACATGGAGTATAAGTACGCAGATTTGCTGCAAAAAGGAACACAAAAATGGGATTTTATGCAAATATCAATATAACTCAACAACTTGAAGCCACATACCAAGTTTCATTAATTTATGTTTATAACTAAGAGTGACATTACATTTTACTTATTCCCCAGAAGAATAACATGGGGGCGGAGTACGCAGGATTGTTGCTACAGGAATTAGCGGTAAAAATTGCTTTTTTGTCCAAATAACAATAACACGACCAGATGAAGCCGTATACCAAGTTTCGATAGCATACGTTCATAAATAAGCAAGGTATAATCTTTTCTTATTCTCCATAAGAATAGAATTGGACAAGGTACTGTCTTTAGCACTTTCAATATCTCTGTAACCAATTAACGTAGAGAAATGATCAAAACACCAAATTGTGTGTTTTTTTTATCTAAATCCAATGGTGAAAACTAAAATTTGACTTTTTAAAACAATACATGTAAAAACTTCAAAAAAAAACATGTTTGGGGTTCAAACCCACATCTAAATACCACGTCGGATGGGTCGATCTGTCTGGTTTTCGAACTTAAAGTCATAAATGTTGCTTTACACTTTATTACCAAATTTTAACAAAATCGGACCTTTTTTACAAGAGTTATCGCTTCAACGGACACACAGTATATATATACAGTATCGCACACAATATATATACAGTTTCGAACGAATGGTGTTTTTGGGGTCTGAGGACCTCAAAACGAAAAGTTATCATGGTCCCGGACCATAGTAATAGCTCCTTTTCACTATAGGGAAAATTCGCTAAAAACTAATTAAAATGTACAATTTATTTTTCTTACTTAAAAAGTGATGATTAAAATAACATGCCTTCGTTCACCTGGCCCGTAAAAATTCTCCTACTTCATAACCCCCCCCCCCCCCAATATTCTTATATAAAAATGATTGGTGGTGGTCCGGGGTTTATATTTTAACAAATGTAGAAGGAAGTAGGTATAACTCACTCTGTATATATATGTTCATAAACATGAAGATGAACGATTTTGATTTTTCTCCGTAAGAAAAACATTTTACAAAGAAAAGTTTTTTGCTCTTTCAATATCTCGGTAACGAACTCATACGCAACAATAATAATAATGCAAAACACTTAATTTTGTAAGTAAGCTAATTGTAGTTTCCATCGGACCTGAAAAACCAATATCACCAAGGTGAAAAAGCTGAGTACGCCTTTGATTCGTCTCTTGACTCGAGACCTCCAAACCAATGAAACGTTTTATTAATTTTTCCTCATTTTGTAAAAAAATTGGTTAAAAATACTTGTATTTAGTTTGTAATTTGTGCTTACAATAACGTGGTTTCTATTAACTTAAAATACAGACGAATGGAGTTTATTGTGTGTTGTGTCAATTACACATACTTTTATACAGTATTAAAACAGCCAATCAGGATAGGGCAAAGATTGATAAATTTGCCTCACCAAGTGTAACAACCTGACAAAATCACCGGCTCGCGTTTTTGACCAAAATCGTTAAGCATTGTTACCTCCAGTTATACAATAAACCTCCCTGGTTTGCACTCATGTGCCTTGTTTGCATTATTATTAAGAGTTTGTGTTCAGTAATCCAGGATGAAGTGAATTAAGCTTGGGAGTTTTTCTATAATATACTATAATTTTCCTTGTTTGACAAAAAAGTGTTGTTTTCCGGAATAATATAAAACAGAACTGTCAGTTATAAACAAATCCATCCACCCACAGGAAATAAAATAATTCAAACAAATCTATATAACCCTTACAAATAATCCAGAACTTGAGCCATTGGATGAAAACTTGAGCCGATGGTGTAATCGTTCTAATTTAGTGAATATATTTGTTATATGTCTATAACAGTTCTGTTTTACCGTAACCCCAATCTCCTTAAGTGTTAATTCATTTTCAAATCTGTTATTTGTTATGTAAAATGATTTCTTAAATTGGTGAGGGGCTAAGTAAAATATATTCCTCCATACGAATTTTTAACTTAAAGCTTGGTACCCCGTTTGTTTAAAAGTTGTTTCGACGTCTTAAATTTTTGGTCTCTTGATCACACGTAGCACATCGTTTCAAGAAAAATCTATTACTTTTCAAGTTATCAAGTTTTATAAATCTGGAAAATTTTATTTCACAGCAAAATCAGATTTTTTGTTTACAATGTAACAATGATTATTGAAACTAACATATTATTTAAAAAAAGTCTAAAATCCAACCTAAGCATGAAAATCACATATTACAAATTATTTCTAATGATAATCCAATAATGGCCACTCTCAACACTCTCTTGATACCAGTAAACAGCTTAAATTACGAAACAAACATGGGTAATCCCACTAAATTTTACGTTTCTCGTAAATACGCTTTATTTTGATTTATTTAATGATTTTTTTACACGACAATACTTATAATGGACATCTTACAATTCTTAGTTTTTATTTTGTATTTTTAAGAGACATGACCATTGGACTATACTTATTTCCTTTTCGCTTATGGTTTTTGAAAGTCGCACTATTTGTGTAAAGGGGTTATTCTGATTTGAACAGAGTTGGTTAATGTTTTTCTAATCACTTTATTTTGCCAGTTCCAAAGCAAACGGCAGATGCCGGGAACTGCAGTTGTTTATTCTCTGGGGTCAGTTGGTTGTTTGTTTGTAAATATTTGTTTTCCCGCCAGAAAACTGTTTGTTAACAGACTGATTTGTCAATAAGAATATCGCGTATCTTTGATTGGTTTGCTCTTTGATTATTAACTTCGTTTTTAGAATGTTTTCTAATTTTAGTAACTCCTGGTTTGTGTTACTAAAGCACGAAACTCACTATGACGGCACGGCATGGCATATTACAGCACCGCACAGCCCAGCACAGCATAGCACAGTACAGCGCGGCACCGTCACACTTTGAGTGTCAAAGGAAATTCTAAGTAGTAACAGCTGGTCTTAGGTTAATTTTAATGTTTTGAATTTTTTTGCTCTTAAGGGAATGTATAATAAAAACTCGCTTCGCTCGCTGGGAGCTCCGCCCCCAGACCTCTGTGAGGGGCTTCGCCCCCAGGTCGCTGTCTGGCCATATCAAGCCTCTAAGTACTGAATTAAAGTGACAAAAAATGTTAAACAACCAGGAAAAACCTTTTTTAAATAGCCTGAAATTACAAAATCTAGCTATATCAAAGGGTGAAGAAAGCGAGATACGACAAAAAGTTATAGGACCAAAGTTGTAGATCTTGCAAAATGCCATGACTCGTGGGTTTTTCCTTTTTCCGATAGGATCATCCTATCGGCCGCTAGAGCTAAAAAACTCCTAAAATACAAAATAAGCCTTTTTTATTAAATTTTAAATATTTGTTTAGGGGTTTAAAATAAAAAATTATCAGTTTCTAAAATTTGTATGGGAATAAGGTAAGGTGTGTAGAATTATTATGTGTTCAAATGTAGGCATTCAGATATTGTCTATGATGGTTAAAAATTTAAATTTAAATTTAAACTCTAAACAGATTTTTAAAGTTCAGCATACAAACTTATATATAAATAGTAAATGGTAAACATATCAAACTTGAAATTATTTTGTACCAAAATCCAAGCCTTCTTCAGTCAAACGAATTTTATAAAATACAGTTTTAGCGAATTTCCCCTATAGGGAAGACGCTATTACCGTAGTCGGCATGGTAAGACCTAGGCCCGGGACCATGATAACTTTTCGCTTTGAGGTCCCCAGACCCCAAAAACACCATTCGTTCGAAACTGTATATATATATATATATATATATATATATATATATATATATATATATATATATATATATATATATATATATATATATATGTGTCCGTGGGTGTGATAACTCTCGTAAATATAATCCGATTTTGACGAAATTTAGTATAAGCGTGTAAAGCAGCATTTATGACTTTAAGTTCGAAAACCAGACAGATCGGACTATCCGAAGGGGTATTTTGGGGGGGTTTTGTACCCCAAAAA
Source organism: Allygus modestus (assembly GCA_963675035.1). Lineage (NCBI taxonomy): Eukaryota > Metazoa > Arthropoda > Insecta > Hemiptera > Cicadellidae > Allygus > Allygus modestus. Next base: position 66,826,550 of record OY776112.1, read on the forward strand.
TGGGTTTTTTGAGTTTTTACATATAGTTTTTGAAAAAGTCAAATTTTAGTTTCTTCCATTGGAATCAGCTTAAAAAGACGCACAATTTGGTGTTTTGATCATTGCTCTACGTCAAATGGTTACAGAGATATTGAAAGTGCTAAACACAGTACGTTGTCCAATGCTATTCTTATGGAGAATAAGAAAAAACTTATAGCTCGCTTATTTATGAACGTATTCTAACAAAACTTGGTATATGGTTTCATCTGGTTGTGGTCTATTGTTATTTTCACAAAAAACCCGATTTTTACCAATAATTCCCGTAGCAGCAAACCTGCGTCCTCAGCCCCCATGTTATTCTTATGGAGAATAAGTCAAATGTAATGTATCCCTTAATTATGAAAATAAATTAATAAAACTTGGAATGTTGGTTCACCTAGTTGAGTTCTATTGATATTTGCATAAAAACCCATTTTTTGTGTTCCTTATTGCAGCAAACCTGCGTACTCATCTCCAATGTTATTCTTATGGAGAATAATCAAAGTGGCATATATCGCTTATTTATGAATTTATATTGATGAAACTTGGTATGTGGCTTCACCTAGTTGATTAATATTGATATTTATAAGAAACCCTATATTTGTTGTTTTTTGTAGCAGCAAACCTGCGTACTCATCCCCAATGTTATTGTTAGGGAGAATAATTCAAATTTGATATATCGCTTATTTTTGAAAATATTTTTATGAAACTTGGTATGCGGCTTTATGTGGTATTAAGACTTATATTTTGCATTGGAAATTCGCTGAGTACGCAGGTTTGCTGCGACGGGGGTATTTATAAGTTCCAAGGGTTGAAATCGGCACAAACAACCAAAATCACAGGACATATGGTAACTATCGATCATTTGTAGTTAACGTAAACTAAATTAAATACCCCCGTAGCAGCAAACCTGCGGACTTAGTGAATTTCCAATGCATATTTATGTATCTTAATAACACATAAAGCCACATGTCAAGTTTCATCAATATACATTCATAAATAAACGATTTATGACATTTTAATAATTCTCCATAAGAATAACATGGCTGCTGAGTATGCAGGTTTGCTGAAACAAGGAACCCAAAAATAGTTTTTTATACAAATATCAATACAAATCAACTAGATAAAGCCACATACCAAGTTTTATTAATTTATGTTTATAATTAACGGAGATAACATTTTACTTATTATCCATAAGAACAACTTGGGGGCTGAGTACGCAGGTTTGCTGCTACGGGAAATATCGGCAAGAACATTGTTTTCTGCGCAAATATCAATAGACAACAACTATATGAAGCAATATAATAAGTTTCGTCAGGATAAGTTGATAAATAAGCGAGATGTACAATTTTTCTTATTCTCCATAAGAATAACATTGGACAACGTACTGTGTATAGAACTCTCAATATCTCTGTAACCAATTAACGTAGAGTAATGATCAAAACACCAAATTGTTTATTTTTTAAGCTAATTTTAAAGGTAAGAAGGAAAATTTGATTTACTAAAATATTTTATGTAAAAAACTCATAAAACCCATTTTTGGGGTACAAACAATTTATGTATCTTAATAACACATAAAGCCACATGTCAAGTTTCATCAATATACATTCATAAATAAACGATTTATGACATTTTAATAATTCTCCATAAGAATAACATGGCTGCTGAGTATGCAGGTTTGCTGAAACAAGGAACCCAAAAATAGTTTTTTATACAAATATCAATACAAATCAACTAGATAAAGCCACATACCAAGTTTTATTAATTTATGTTTATAATTAACGGAGATAACATTTTACTTATTATCCATAAGAACAACTTGGGGGCTGAGTACGCAGGTTTGCTGCTACGGGAAATATCGGCAAGAACATTGTTTTCTGCGCAAATATCAATAGACAACAACTATATGAAGCAATATAATAAGTTTCGTCAGGATAAGTTGATAAATAAGCGAGATGTACAATTTTTCTTATTCTCCATAAGAATAACATTGGACAACGTACTGTGTATAGAACTCTCAATATCTCTGTAACCAATTAACGTAGAGTAATGATCAAAACACCAAATTGTTTATTTTTTAAGCTAATTTTAAAAGTAAGAAGGAAAATTTGATTTACTAAAATATTTTATGTAAAAAACTCATAAAACCCATTTTTGGGGTACAAACACCCCCTCCCCAAAAAATACCCCTTTGGATGAAGCGATCTGGCTGGTTTTCGAACTTAAAGTCATAAATATTGCTTTACAGGTTTGTACCAAATTTCACCAAAATCGGACGATTTTTACAAGAGGTACCGCACCCACGGACACATTTATATATTTATATATATATTTATTTATTTATCTATACAGTTTTGAACGGATGGTGTTTTTGGCATCTGGGGACCTCAAAACGAAAAGTTATCATGGTCCCGGGCCTAGGTCTTACCATGCCGACTACGGTAATAGCTTCTTCCCTATAGGGGAAATTCGCTAAAAGCATAAAAAAAACCTTTTATTTAGAGTTCATACAGTAAAACCTGATAAAATGACTACCGCTGTTCTATATAATAGTGTAATTTGAAAAGGTTTTATGCAAAGAATTAGGTCTCTCAGTACAATGTAAAAGTAGAAAACTATTTAAAAACCTCGAAATATTCATTGAAGTTTCCCTAAATTCGGTCAAAACCTATCCTAAAAATTATGCAGAATATGTGGAAATAAAAAATAAAAACAGTATGTATTTTAAAACTCGTCATACAAGCTTGAAAAAATTCAATACATAGTTCCTCAAGAATCTGTTTAATGAGGTAAGGGTATTAAAAGTATAAATATTTAAAGGTCACGCTTTTTTATAGAGAGTTATATAATCCAAGTTGGTCATATGCATGATAATAAATACTACCGGTACTTGGTATGTAGATGCATTGCATGTTAAAATAAAGGCCTCCAGAATTAATGAATGTGCTTGGAAACAATTAAAACCGGACCCAAATTTTTTAACATAGCAATTATAAGACGACTTAAAAAAGTTGTAAGAAAGTTAAACCACTGATCTCAACCTAAAAGACTTAATCTTTGGAATGCTAAAAGTTGTCTGTCGTAAATATAGCATCTATTACATTCGGTTGAGCCCAATGTGCAAATAATATCCCAAAAACAATAACAAATCCACCAAAGTTTAAATATTTTGATTTTGTTGGCTAATTCAATTGAGAAACTGGGTGTATGATTGCAGATAAATACTTATTTGAAAATATTATTAGTTTACTCTCGAGACACTGAACAAGCAATCTGTAACTGACATCAAATAAGTCATAAGGGGCTTATTGTCGATAGGATCATAACTTAAAAACATAGAACAATAAACTAAAAAACTTAAATACTACAAACTATAAAAACTAAAATTCCACAACAATTTAGACATTTCTTATGGGTTTTTAATAAATAAAATTGTTCGTATGACTGCTGTTGGCCCTGGCATGCAGACGTATTGAGTGTATAATTACATGTCGACAACGTAATTTTACTTAACTTAAGATTTTTTCTAGAGATTTATTAATTAAAAATGGTGTTCAAATATAAATTTAAAAAACGGGCAACGCAAAAAATTTCATGGCTACAAAAACTATGTAAAAAACTAACAATTCATCACCGTAAAGTTTAAGTCTATAAGAATTCAAAAATTTTTAACTGAATAATTGTAAACTGAATCACCAAAGAGCGTGGTTAAAACAATCAATTTTCCTACCAGCGATAACCTAAAATTATATTTTTCGATGTTAGGGGATAAATAGCAGTTTTACTAGTCAATGCAATCACGAGATTATGGAACAAATGTTTAATTAAGTTTAAAATTAAAAGTATTTAATAGGAAAGGCATTTTTCGTGACTGTGGATTGTCACAAAACGCTTACACGCGAAAGCCTATGTAGATTTGTGTACACTGCATTACCGATAACAACGAAAATTTTGAATATCTAAATAATGCATGTTGGTAAAGCAGTATCTAATAGGTTTTTAAGTACTTTGCTTAAGTTTTAATAATTAAAAATTATGAGTTTTGGCACTTGTTCTGCGGGTTATACGCTATAAGCTACCTGCATGCCAAATTTCACGTCCCTAGCTCATGTAGAAGTGGGTTAGAATTCGTTTACGTCAGTCAAGTCAGTTACACATTCGGCTGTGGGCTAAAACTCGGGCTCTGTTAGGTTCTTCCCCAACTATTTGTCTATGAATGTTATAATTTTCAGCCTTCTAGATCGTACAATACCATCATAATTCTGCACAAAGATTTACATACGGATTTACTATTTTCCGTTCCTCAATTATATATTAGAATTTACTTTCCTGCCATCGAGTTTGTTTAAAAGATCATGGATTCCGGGTTCAAAAACGTTGCATTTCGTGTCATTGCCAGTTTACTTTTACGAAGAATCTGTTTGATATATAAAGTTAGAGGCTAATCGAAGTTGTATGGTTCCACATCCGAAGTATGTTTACCTCCTTTACTCCTACAGTGTGGTTGGTTAACCTAACTTTGTACCTGTGCCATCAAACAGAAAACTGTTACCTGGAACGCTAGGCATCAATAATGCTACTGGGGATACTTCATGAGTCTGAAATAAACCATGAGTTCGAGAACAAACTACCTGGGAAAAACATTACTTTCGTTCTTCGTAATACTAACCTCTCTATGAAGTTGACCTCCGTTAGTTAATCTTACAACGCACTATCTCTAACACTGTATATTAAATAGCAAGATTTACAGACTTTGTTTTGAGAATTTCGTCTCAAACAAAGAAAGAAGTTATCGACAAGCCATGGTGTCTACAGCCCTCGGCAAAACATAACAAAAGGGTAAACAGAGAGGGCTGCGCCCAGCCGGCCGGGGTCATGATGGATCGTTGGGACAGTTGTGGTGGTAGTTTAAACATCAGTCACAACAGAGGATAGCCATACCAGTCGATGGGTGTAATGTAGAGTCTGGAATATTCGACAAGGAGCAGGACATGTACAGAATTCACACGATTGTGTGGTATCGCCTCTATCACTTCTTTGTCCTAGTCTTTGTTTCAAAAATAGTATAATTCATTAATCAGGAAATATAAACTTGAGGAGGGTTTAATCGTACCGATTAAAATGGTTTTTCCCATTAATAATAGGTAGGATGATGCGAAAGTTTGTTTGAGGAGTGTTCAGAAAGACTCCGGATTCAGAAATGTTGGCCTTGTACCTGAGAAAACATTTCAAAAGACACGTTTTCGAGGCAAATAAAGGCTACCTGATAAGTTTAAAAACAAAAACTCCTCGATAGCGCAATCGTAATGGCATGGCTTGTGAGAAATTGCGTTTCGTAAAATCTCGGTAATCTTTCGTTGAATCCTTGGTTGAATTACCAAATACCAAAATCAGACGGAGCTACAAATGTTTTAAGATAATTAGTTAAGACCTTCTTTGCTATGCGTAGTAAATGAGAATCAATCTTTCTATTAAAAGCGAAAGGAATTGATAAATGGCGCAGTACTAATTATTTTAAATGTTAATTCTAACGCGAAGAGTAGGGATTCGTAGTTATTTTTCACTTTATAAACTCCTACTAAACAATAGTTTGAAAATTTTATTAAAATTTGCCACTTAATTTTTGATATAAAAAAAAATTCGAGCAGACAACCAACCTCAAACTCGAATAAAAATCCTTCCTACTCAAAACTAAAAACACTGCTATAAGCACTAACTTAAACATCAGTTTTATTAGTTGTATGATAAAACACATGAGCCAATGCTAATATGTAAATCAATTCAATGTTTACAAAATACCCCATAAAATTTATTGGAAAATTACCTTTAAAATCCACGTGTTTTTTTAAACTAAAACACTCAACAGAATGCAAATAGGATTTGCATTATGCAATATATTCACTGGATAGACTCGATGAAGTGTAATTTTCATATTAATATCCAAAACCGAACGTGCAACGCTCATCAAGGGTTTTTAGTTCATTTAACGTTAGAAAGAAAACGAATACATTATAATTGACTAACAAACTAATTAAATCATCAGTTTAGCACAAATCAACACACTGTTTAATTGTTGAACTGTAGAAATATAATTGATAATTTCATCAATCATTAGTTATGTAACGAAGTTGTACTATTGTTTGTAACTGTATATTAAGCTAAAGAACATACCGGATTATTTTTATGTGTAGCTGATTCCTCAGCGAAAGGGCATGTTCAGGCACACTATCATTATACTATAACACCCTTATATCATGGTGTTTTAAATAGTTTAATTTTTAAATTTACTTTAAGAAATAAGATTCTTCATCCTCAGGGTAAAGGAAAGGATTTATTTATGGAAAACGTTTACTTCTTGTCCAATCTGTTGAGCAACAGCTTACTATCACTTGTAAACTCAACAGGCCTCCTAATTTTTCAGCGTCCTTTCACTTGTTTGTGAAAAAGTCCCTTTGGATTTGAGCTTTCAATCAGTTGTACGGTACGTCCTAATACACACTTATTAATTTGGCACAGATTTCTGTTACCTGTACCATTTTACGGTTCTTTTCCTTTAGCTAGACCTGTAGTAAACGTACTGGCATGAAAATAATAAAACCAATTATTCTGAATGAAATTAGAGACATTTAAACTGCCTAGAATACGAATTAAGAGGATTTTAAGAGGTTTCTGAAGCTTTTAGTGACGCACAGAATGCAGCGTAATAGCACGCAGAACGAGATGTAATAATATTAATTCCTGGTTCTATATGTTGTTTGTTTTTTAGCGAATTTCCCCTATAGGGAAGAAGCTATTACCGTAGTCGGCATGGTAAGACCTAGGCCCGGGGCCATGATAACTTTTCGTTTTGAGGTCCCCAGACCCCAAAAACACCATTCGTTCGAAACTGAATATATATATATATATATATATGTGTGTGTGTGTGTGTGTGTGTGTGTGTGTGTGTCCGTGAGCACGATAACTCTCGTAAAAATTATCCGATTTTGATGAAATTTGGTATAAACGTGTAAAGCAGCATTTATGACTTTAAGTTCGAAAACCAGCCAGATCGCTCTATCCGAAGGGGTATTTTGGGGGGATTTTGTACCCCAAAAATGGTTTTTTTTGAATTTGTTACATATAATTTTGGAAATAGTCAAATTTTAGTTTTTACCATTGGATTTAGCTTAAAAAAACACACAATTTGGTATTTTGATCATTTCTCTACGTCAATTGGTTCCCGAGATATTGAAAGTGCTAAACACAGTACGTTGTCTAATGTTATTCTTATGGAGGAAAAGAAAAATTTTATATCTCGCTTATTTATGAACGTATACTGACGAAACTTGGTATACGGCTTCATCTGGTTGTGGACCATTGATATTTGCTCAAAAAAAAATTTTTTGCCAAAGGCTCCGGTAGCAGCAAGCCTGCGTACTCAGGCCCATGTTATTCTTATGGAGAATAAGTAACGTGTTATCTCCTTCCTTAATTATAAAAATAATGAAATTTGATATGTGGCTTTACCTAAATGAGATATATTGATATTTGTATAAAACCACATTTTTTGTGTTCCTTCCTTCAGCAAACCTGCATACTCAGCCGCCATGTTATTCTTATGGAGAATAATTAAAATGTCATAAATCGTTTATTTATGAATGTATACTGATGAAACTTGGTATGTGGCTTTATGTGGTATTAAGATACATATAAATGCATTGGAAATTCACTGAGTACGCAGGTTTGCTGCTACGGGGGTATTACATTTTCCAAAAATCAGTTTTTTGCATTTTTCACCCTACAAATTTTAAAAAACTTAATTTTGGTTTTGACCATGTTATAGAGTTAAAAAAAACAAATAATATGATATTTTGAATTATTAACCTAGGTTAAGTGGTTGCGGAGAAAATCCAAAAAACCTACTAATAAAATCTCCCATATTAATCTTATGGGAAAAAGGTTTTTTGCTTTTCCTCAGTTTATTTTTATGTAAACTTCACATTTGCATTTACCAATCTGTTCAGTTCAACAAAACAATCATTTTGGTGTTTATATTGTGATTCTACGCCCAACCGTTGCAGAGATATTCAAAGTGCTAAATACAGTACGTTGTCCAATGTTATCCTTATGGAGAATAAATAAAATTTGATATCTCGATTATTTATGAATGTATGTTGATGAAACTTGGTATGTGGCTTCACGTAGTTCTGGTATATTGATATTTGTACAAAAAAGATTTTTTGTTGATTATCCCCGTAGCAGCAAACCTGCGTACTCAGTCCCCATGTTATTCTTATGGAGAATAAGTAAAATGTAATGACTTCCTTGATTATGAACATAAATGAATAAAACTTGATATGTGGAACTTCAACTTGTTGAGTTATATTGATATGTGCATAAAAACCCATTTTATAGTTCCTTGTTGCAGCAAACCTGCTTACTCAGCCCCCATGTTTTTCTTATGGAGAATAATTAAAATGTTATACAGCGCTTATTTATGATTGAATATTGATGAAACTTGGTATGTGGCTTCGCCTAGTTAAATTCTATTTATATTTGCATAAAAAACAATTGTTTGTGTTCCTTGTTTCAGCAAACCTACGTACTCATTACCAGTGTTATTCTTATAGAAAATAATTAAAATCGCTTATATTTGAATATACAGTATTTGTATGAAACTTGGTATGTGGCTTTATGTGGTATTAAGACATATATTATGCATTGGAAATTCGCTTAGTACGCAGGTTTGCTGCGACGGGGGTATTTATTGGTGTTTTTTTTTTCACTTTTACTTGGCACTTTAACAATAAATCGGGCACGAGTTTCACTACACATATAAACAGTGCGCAGTAAACAATCAAGTTAGACGACAACCATGAATGTACACGACGCCGGGACGCACCGGACAGAGAGTGACCACACGATCAGTCAAACTTTAAAGGGGGCGGAGTGTGTTATCGCGACCAGAAAAGTGATTTCTATAGGTAAAATACTGTTTCTTGACAATACAGTAACCTAGACGAGCCTAACCACCGCAACTGTACCTGGGTTGTGGACGAGCTAAAGAAAAAGGACCCATTCTACTTACCTGTGTCATTTATACTTACCAAACAAGAAATACTAATTGACTTACTTATTTGGCTTCAAAATAAAAATTATGATTTTTAAACCTTTTTTATAAAAAAAAAATACCTAATACAATTCTCTGACAAAAACCTAAATTTACACCCTATTTGTTACAGATTCAGTTTTCATTTATCATCTTCAAGCACGACCAAGGGTCCGAATATTTAATATTAACAGATTCAAAATATATTGCAACATCAACATCAAAATAAAGCTGATAAATCTGAAGCAACACCTAAACCCCTCGTATCAGTCAAATCTCCAGAACTCTTTTGAGAACTGGGTAGAAGGTTTTATCAAGCCACACCCTTAAACAGATTTTCCCTTATGAATAATGGGTTTGGAAATCAATTTCAAACTTGAAATATCCTTGATCGCATGCCCAAGTTACAAGACTACAAATAAAATACATTTCTGAGCTGTGGTGTATTTTATAAGTATACAGGGTGTTTACAAAAAAACCTTCAGGACTTCGGGATATGATTACTTGCATAAAAACTAAGAAAAAGGTTCCTGTGAATATGAAGTAAGTTTGTATCTTATGGCCGTGTGAGTCAGCAGAATTCAAAGAAGGAGGAAGAAGGTTAAAACTTAAAATTTATATATATTTTACATTTATATTTTATTTAAAAGTGTTTTTGGTATTGGATAGAATTAGATGAAAGTCTACCAATGGTTTCGTTTAGGGAATGTTTTCAACCAGACATTATTTATTGTTTATGTATCGATTTGAACTGGATTCTTAAAAATATTCGAATATGTCTTGTTGATTGAATTTTAAGTTGGGAGACTTTAGTATTGAAATAGCTTACTTCATATCACAGGCACAAATGACGGGGTGTCTGTTCGGTGATGTGAAACTAATTAATACGTTTTAGGTCGATCCCTGAATTTTCAAAAGTGTAACTTTTAAAACATTCCGTGAGTTTTATCCATAATTTTGTGAATTTAAACTGATTAACACAGCGTGTAGGGGATTTTCAATGTTTGCTAATGGATTATTGATGGAAGGACTCAGTGGCTTTATGATAATTATAGTGGATGTTTGTGATTGACCAAGCTTTTGACAATAATATACATCATGTAGCTCTGGTTCGTTACTTTAGCTTAAGGGATTTAAAATTACATTGCGTGCGTTCTTTTCAGTTGTTTGTAATTATGGGAGTTGAACAAATTAGTTATCAAATCATTACCTAAATGATTCATTTTGTACTGTAACAAACCACTAATTTCAAAAGAAATAATCAGTGTTAATTTTAACAAATTAATGTTAAAATAACAACTTGATAGACTATTCATTATTTAAAAGTTATTGTTGGTGATGGTGGGTTTATGTTATGCAAAATATTACGGACATTTGCCATCACTAAACGAGAAAAGGAAATTTCACGGCGTTTCAAAATCCGGAATCTGATCACATTTCAGAGAAGAATAACTAGAAGAGACTAGGTGAGAAGAATAACTAGAACACATTTAGATAATATTTGTAAAACCGAGGGCCGTAGTGTAGAATGCCTGATGATTGAAGCATATTAGTGGGTTTAATACGCTCTACTAAGTGACCCATGGTACTTTGTAATACCACCATTCTGTGTGAAAATGTTTTCAAGGTAACGTTCATGGTAATTTGCTAATAGAATAATGTTAAATTATAGAATTAAATTCATAAAGTAGCAATACCATAAGCACATTACAATGTAAGATACAAATTGATACAAATAAAACCTTTTGTGCATTTCACTCCAGCGTTGGTGCATGTTCTACTTGATCACTGGAGACACTACAATAACATCAGTGATCGTGGATGCAACTCGCGCCGTCCTGCACCTGAACACATACAGCTGCAGAACATGTTTTTTTGTTTAAAGCTTTACCATTGACTATACATACTGAAGGAGACATCCCATCTATATGGCCAAGCTGTCCCACTTTTAGTGTATGCTAGAATTTGAAGTGGACGTAGTTTGATTAGGTTACCGACAGATTGTGCTGCAGTCAACTATTTATTTTAGTTGTTTACGTCACCTTGTAAAATATCTTCACCCCAGGAAGGAAGTGATAATCAACTTATGGTTGTTTTCTGACACACCAACTGTTGTATTATCCCCTCCGTGAGAGGATAAGTAATAGTTGACAGCAGTGTAATATGTTGGTGATTAGTAAGAACTACGTCCTCTTTGAGTCATGGCACACAAAAAAATAGGCACAGATTTTACAATGGCTATAATTACTGAAGACTACTTCAGTATTTATAGTCGATGGCTTTACCTTCTGTTTCTATGTTTTCCATTTGGAGAGAATCTATGGCTGGTACGTTAAAACATTGCTAATGTTCACTTTTCGTCGTGTCATTGTAACAAGACTGCAATTTAGATCTATGTCTTAATGTACGTAAGTAGAAGTTATAATATTGCGTACTATATTATACCCTCCTACTAAAAGGCTAAAGTAAAATTACTTGTACTCAATACTCCTTAAACAATTGTACCGCAGCCTCCTCTGCCGCAGCCTCCGCAACGAGCGAAAATTGGAAACGTCTGTTGACTATTCCCGTGCACCTCGCCTTCTGAGTTGCTTTGAGTTAATTTAATGTTGAATCGCAAGTGCAGAATATTAAAATATGTATACCTGCCAATTGCAGTGGTTGGGTACAATGCCAAAAAACTGTGTAGTCCCAAACTCCAATTCAAATTATTTTTCAGCGTTCAGTAGTTAAAACAGATGGTTCTGTTACTACTGTGTTTGGTGTTCCTAAAGACCTGGTGATGCCACGTGCTAATTCGGCACCCAACTAAATAATCTTTTGTCTGTATCAAGCACATTTCCCAGAATATGTCAGTTTACAAGAAGGATATAAGGGTGGTGAAGGCAATTTCTAATAATTCGCTTGCATAAACCCTATTTTAAGTCCTGGAGCTATATCTAAAGTGTTATAACAATTTTCCATCAAGGCTCACCAACACCTTAGGTCAAGAAGAGGAAATCGCCAGAAGAAATGAAAGAAAAAGAAGAATAAGAAGAAAGTCAACCAAAACAAATGAGAGGATTGTTGCTGAAGAAGCGAACGATGTTGGATTAGTTCAGTGCCTAATCACTAATATGCAGGAAGGACTATAAAATGAATGGGCTGTGAGTGTTGGTGAAAACTGTTGCATTTAGTATAAATTAGAATTAGCAAACATACCTGAATTGAGGTTTAGTATAAGCACTATTAACAAGTTGTCCCTTTAAAATTCATATAAATGTTGATAAAATCGGAAGTTACGTAATAAGTCATGTGTTAAATTTATTTCTTAAATCTGTACTTGATGAAGATGAGTAAACTGCTACTGGTGATAGTTGAATGGATATGAATGCAACTTCAAGTATGGAATATCTCTCTTGTAAACAGGTCAATACGTAATTTATATATTTTATAGAGGTTATGACAAAAAGAATCAAGCAAAGTGAATTTGTCTAATTGTATAAGATATAAGAATACCATTGTATTAATACCATTCATAGAGCGGACATAGATTAGCAAAATGAATTAGCTTTTCATAGAATAGAACAGAAAGGTAATAGGAAACTAGCCTGTAAATAAAATACCCCCCGTCGCAGCAAACCTGCGTACTCAGCGAATTTCCAATGCATTGATATATTTCTCACTAGTACATAAAGCCACTCACCAATTTTGACAAAAATACATTCATAAATAAGTGATTTATTACATTTTATTTATTCCCCATAAGAATAACATTAGGACTGAGTACGCAGGTTTGCTGCAACGAGGAAGATAAGAAATGAGTTTTTATGCAATTATCAATATAACTGAACCAGGTGACGCTACTTACCATGTTTTATTAATTTATGTTCATAATTAAGGGAGATATAAAACTTTACTTATTCTCCATAAGAATAACATTAGGGCTGAGTATGCAGGTTAGCTGCTACGGGGACAATCAACAAAAACATTTATTTTTTGTGCAATTATCAATATACCAGTACAACATGAAGCCACATACCAAATTTCATCAATATACATTCATAAATAATCAAGATATCAAATTTTATTTATTCTCCATAAGGATAACATTGGACAACGTACTGTGTTTAGCACTTTGAATATCTCTGCAACGGTTTGACGTAGAATCACAATTTAAACACCAAAATGATTGTTTTGTGGAGCTGAAGAGATTGGTAAAAGAAAATGTGAAGTTTAAAGTAAAATTAACTGAGGAAAAGCCAAAAACCTTTTTCCCATAAGATTAACATGGGAGATTTTATGAGCATGTTTTTTGGATTTTTTCCGCAACCACTTAACCTAGGTTAATAACTCAAAATACCATATTATTTGTTTTTTTAAGCTCTATAAGATGGTCTAAACCAAAATTAAGTGTTTTAAAAATTTTAGGGTAAAAAATGCAAAAAACTGATTTTTGGAAAATTTAAAACCCCCATAAACCCCCCTTCCCATGGTCCGATTTTTCTGGTTTTCGAACTTAAAGTCATAAATGTCAGTTTACACATTTGAGCCAAATTTCATCGAAATCGGACATTTTTTACTCAAGTTATCGCATTCACGGACACATATATAGATATATATATATATATATATATATATATATATATATAGATATCTATATATATATATAGATATCTATATATATATATAGATATATATATACATATATATAAATTTGAACGAATAGTGTTTTGGACATCTGGGGACATCAAAACAAAAAGTTATCATGGTCTCGGGCTTAAGTCTTACCATGAGACCTACGGTAATAGCTTCTTCCCTATAGGGGAAATTCGCTAAAACAAACAAACCGATGTTTAAATTTAAAATTAACTAAGGTAGGAATTTTGGAATTGAATTGTGATAATGTGTCAGTTTTGCCATAAATACTGAAGTAGACTTCTTTAGCCATTGACTATAAATACTGAAGTAGACTTCTCATTGCCATTATAAAATATATCCCTAGTTTTGTGTATGCCTGGATTGAAAGAGGTCGTAGTTTACACCAATCACCAACAGAGTATACTGCTGTCAACTATTACTTTTCCTCTCAAGGAGGGGATAATACAACAGTTGGTGTGTCAGGAAGCAAACATAAATTGATTATTACTTGCTATCTGGCGTGGAGATATTTTAAAAGTTAACGTAAACAACTAAAATACATAGTTGACAGCAGCACAGTCTGTCGGTGACCTAATAAAACTATTTCAATTTTAAATTCTAGCATACACTAGAAGTGGGATAGCTGGACCATATGGATGGGATGTCTCCTTCAGCATTTATAGTCAATGGTTTTGCTAAGTAGGTAGTTGATTTTATTTTCAGGAGCTTATTTGAAATTTAGTATAGTTGAATATTTGTAAGCAATATACCTGGTGATCATAAGCCATTTATTAATAAAAAAGCAACGTATAAGTTGAAGCCATTAAGACATTTACATTTCCTTTTTAAATTACTTTATTAATTTTTTAACTTGTCATCTGATTGTTCTAATAATGTTCAACACCAACTTACTTATGATCGATAATAGTTTTTATTCATGAACAAATAACTGCTTAGTGAGTTATTGGCTCTATTATGACATACGTTTTGACAAATTATTTTGCCAAAAAAATCTGAAAAACAGAAATGCGCGATAAAGACATATAATGATGATCCAAATCCCAGATGAAGTTTACTACTGTATTCAATAATACAGGTCATGAGATATTTTAAAATAGATAACATGAATGAAATCAGCAGACATGTAGGGTCGTAATTGTATGAAATCTATCTCGTCATCATGCTTCAACGCTTCAACACTAAGATTCGCACATATCACTTGTATATAACCTAAAATGTATCAAATCAGACTTTGTATTGTTTCTACAAGGTGATGTACGAAATAAAAAAGTGATAAATTGGTGAAAAATTCCTTATTTGTATTTAAAATAATATATTTAAAAAAATCAAAGAAACAATAATAATTCGTATTCAAAATTTGTCTATATTAGGTGAAAAAATATGAGTTTTTACCATTTTAGCACGTAAAAAGACGGGACTCTCCTTTTGTATCACAAAAACCAATTAAAATGCCTAAGTGACTCATTGAGGGTTATTTGCTCATCAACGTGGACACCTGGAAATTTTGTTTCGTCAGTAAACACTCTTTACAATTCACTGCAGAAGGGGTATTGAAAATTAAATCCCATTGACGCTGTTACGTTGATTCACGGCGCTGTTAGAGCCGTGACAGGTTACAATAGTTCCAGTTGAACGCATCTTGGAGCGGAGGAGGTGAGGCCTGATAAAACAACTCTTGACACAACCCTGTAACGTTGGATGTACCCTGTACTGATGCTGCTACATGATGTTAGGGCTGTACGGCCTCTCTATTGCATACACTGGTTGGTTTCGGTCCTTAATGTAAAATTCTCATATTTACCTTACAACAATACCAACTTGAAGGCGTTTCCAGATTTAAACCCATAGGATATCCATAATGTGGGCTATAAGCAAGATTTTATATGCATAATGTGAAATAATTTCCACTTATGCTAGTGGCTAGGTAGCACAGTGGTTAGCGTGCTCATATCAGATGAAGTTTGTAAGATCGATCTTGAGCAAGGACCTGAGAAAGTCTTGTGAAGGTTCGATACTGCATCCAGCTGCCATTGGTCACATGACCAATATTAATTAACTGATGATCCTAGCTCAGTTGGTTTTAATCAGTAACAATGTAGTCAGTAGTTGGTATTTTATCCAATATATCGATACTTGATTACGACGCGTCGATTGTTATTCAAAAGTTTTCAGAGAATTGCATTAGAAACCTGTCACGTTAGGATATGAAACTAAACAAGCAATTTATTGGTAAAGTTAAATGATGAATAAATGTTGGTTTTATACAAAACGGTAAGCAGTTTTTTTGTTGCCAAATTTTATCGAGGTTTCTCTTTACACGAACAGTCTCAAAGCTACAACAAAGGGTACCTTAGTATGTTCAAACAAGGTTCCATTACGTAAATGTACTTTTTACGGCATACTTTATCTTTACATGCCTAAAACGGTTGCTCTTTGCCGTAATACTGACGGCCGTGTTCACATATTTTTCCAGATGGAATATTCCTTTTAGTTTACAGGAAAATAATAAATTACTCTTCGGATCTTGGTAGATCCCACAACTTAATAGGTTCACTCACAATGAATATGTAAACAACTTACAAACGATCGGAACAAACCAAAATTGGTTTGATGATATTTGATAAACAAATATCAGATGTTTTCCTAACATATTGGTATTGATTCGATATTTCAAAAATACCGAATAAAATCAAACTTTAGAGGTACTCCGCCACCTGTGTGAGTACCAATTACACACCCTTCCGTAGAATGTATTTCTAAAGGCTCAGTCCTCAGAAGAGGATATATAAGAGGATATACAGGCCTCAGGTAAATAAGCGGTGTGGAATAAATCGAGGCCTAAGGCCGAACTTTCGAGACACGAACAACGATCACAATAACTAACTTTTTTGCCGCTTACTTTAAAGTCTAATCCACTTTGTTCTGTTTCAAACTTCAGGTATCGTGATATTTGTAATTTGTTTTACCGAACGCCGAATACAAAAAATCTAAAAAACATAAGTTTACATTGCGGAACAAGAAGCTTTTAAATAAGCCATCTAGGATATGTTATAAAATGTTGTAGGCCCTATGGTGCAAAAGATTACTTCGTTTTCATTTTATGCGAACAGAATTAAGTTAGAAATCAAACATATTATATTTATGTTTAATATATTTTAAAAATTAAGGAGATGAAAAAGGAAGGAAAAACGTAACTTGTTGACATGTTAATTTGTCTGTGTCATTTTACAAATAAGTAACTTTCCCTGCTTCCTGTAAACGTAGTACAATGCAATTGATATTATACAAAAGGTCATTTTCGGCAATCGTTTTCTATTTTCACTGAGGGGTGGGTTATAATGTGATTTTAAAATAAGTTAAAAACATTAAAATATTATAGAATTAGCTCTGACATTAAAAAAGGTCCCTTCAAATATAATATAGTTGGTGATTCTGGAATCCTTAACAGGTGGAACTGAAAACCAAAAACGTTTCCATTAACTAGCCAAAAAGAGGAATACTATTTGAGCACTTTAATTTTTATCATTACCTTTAAGTCTCTTAGGGAAAAGGTGCCATTAATCATGCGAAGTAAATATGAAAGTGTTGTTCAAGTAATATCAAACACGAGCCTGAGGAAAGCGGGCAATAAGGAAAAAGGTAGAAAATTCCGCCCAACAGGGTGTCTGGACTTATGTACCCTTTTTTGAAGGCACAAATAGATCCAAATCCTTGGAGTGGTATTATGAGCGGATATGCCCCCTCCTCCACACCCCCAGGGTTAAGGAACAACATATTTCGAATAACCTCTGTTGGTCAATGCTAACTTGAGCTGCATATCAAGCTTTACTGAAACTGACCAGCAACTAAGACAGAAATTGTAATTTTTGTATTCCTCGTACGAATAACTTTGGAATCGTACTGAGTTTGCCACTAAATTATAATTTCAATTTTCTCCGCAACCAGTAATTGTAGAATAATAGTTAAAGATACAAAATTATTCAGTGTTTTTATTTTATTTAAATGGTAATGAAAAATCTGAATTTTAGATGTTTTAATTAAGTCCAGTAATTTCAGAACCAAATTTTGTCCAGGAATACGGGTGGAGTTATTCTGTTGGAAACCTAAAGTTCAAATCAAAGCAAATCAAATTCTTTATTGCAGTAAAAGTGTGCACTCATTACCAATATTCATACAACTGGGTTAGCATAACATTATCAAATACACCTTTTTACATATATACAAAAAGACAGTACAGCAGAAGATAATAATTATGTCTTATCAGCTAAATATTCTTTGACACCGCAATACTCCTTGATGATCAAAAATGCTTTCAAATCCCGCTTAAACAGATGTAACTGAATGCAGCTGTTTATTGAAAAAAAAAAACAGTATTGTGGTGAGGAAGTGTGAAGTTGAATTTATGACGTAAACTGACGTTCTGAGTTGGTTGGCGTAATTGAAAATTGTTGGTATTATTTAAAAAAAACATGAGAGATTCTAAAATGTATATACTTGTTAGATATGTAGATATAGATAATTGTTCTACAAACCACTAAGTTTAATCAAATTCGTTTGAGCAGTTTTTTAGAAATTTGGATTTGTCATGTATTTTAGTGGTTTTTGGGGGAAAATTACCCTTAAAGTCATAAAAATGTTTAAAAAAAATGGAAAAGGTGCCTGAAGATCTTGTGAATTAGTAACTACATTCCAAATTCCATCAAAATCGGACCATGGATGTGGTCTTCAGCTCTGTTCACATCGAGACAGACAGACAGACACACAGACATCACTCTGACAACCATTTTATTATAATCAAGGACCATTCAAATTAATATTTCCACTAATAACTCGAATTCGAAAAATTTGACTAAAACAATATTTCCTCCATATACTATGTATAGGGGGGCGAAAGTAAAGAGAATGTCTGTGATTAATTTTATTGTTATAATAAAATATTTATACTATTGTATGTGTTTACAATTTTTATATTCATAGTATGAAAATCATAATACGATCGAGATTTTTGAATAAGAGAGTTTTTTAAACTAATATAAATGTACTGAAAAATAATATTTACTAACGTTATTAGGAAATCAGCAAATAAATTACCAATAATGACGGATTGTCTATTATAGAACTTTCTTGGAAATTTCCTCCTGAATGTTACTTAACAGGATTTGGAAAACTCAGTTAGTTGTAAATCAATCATTAGATGTCATATAATGATCCGATAAACGTTATATTTGTTGTACAACAATCATTTGTCTTATTTTATTTTAAACCTTGTTTGTTTTATTAAGCTATAACAGTTTAAAAAAGTATTTGATTAAAATAATTACAACAAGATTTGGGAAAACATTAAATGATCTAAAATAGTTGTTAGTATTTAAGAACAATTAACACATTACCGATTTTTAATGCAGCTTTTTTTAATTACTTTTATGAAAGTTTTATATTTTAGTTTTGGCTCTTTAAGCTGTACTGTTTGTCATATTTTTAACTCATTCAGGGCCTATTTTACCCAAAAAGTCAAAATTCGGACTTAAGTTTAAGTTAGGACTTTAAGTTAGGGTTTCCGATTGTTTTGCCCTTAGAAGATGTTTTTTGAAAGGTACGGGCTGCGTATGAATTAAATCGGACAAAAAAAGGTGACTGCTACAGTGCGAAAACACACAAAGTTTAAAAATTTGTTACAGATTTATACATTCACCTCCACAAATAATGAAAGAAATTACACACTTTACTACACAAGTTTTTTATGTTTTTTTAGTTGTTTATATAAGTTTTTATCGACCCTCACCCCCAAGAAGTTCGAGGGGATTGACGTTTTAGGAGCAGACTTAACTTTTGTGTAATGCAAATATTTAATTTTGTATAAGAAAAGCTTTTACTATATAATTGTTGGGACTATGCAAAGTAAGGGGGAGGAGGACAGGAATCTATGGCAATAACGCGGTTTCCGGCCCCCTACTCACCTACTACCTCAGCTATTGACTACATTCAGTTTATCTCACTTCCCCTCTCTCCTCACGGTCTACAAAGAATTCGACCGTAGAAGTTTCCGTTTAGTTGGAGGGGAGCATTCCAAGATCCACTTATAGATGGTCTACCATTGTTTCACAGTGCCATGATTAAAAGAGCGGTTTTTAAACATTATCAAATGTAAAGAAACAAAATTTTTCGATCAATTAACTTACCAGGGTTTTGGAGCACCTGGGCGTTTTGAGCTGTGAGAGCTTCAGGCCGCGAGGGTCGGTGTTTGAGCCTCGCCATAGCGCACGCAAGCTCAGTCGCGGGCACGGGCGCGCAGAGGCCACACTATGACCCTGTAATCAGAACACACAAGATAACTGACCACGCTGTAGGGTGGTGGTGGGACTGATGGCAGTCAAGTCAGTTTAGAACTAAACAAGTTGCATTTAGAGATATCACTAGCCTTGTTGTTATTGTCAATCGGAAAGTTTGGATGTTTAGATATTAATGTTTTAGTTTTAAGGTCCATTATTTATCATAATACATATTAATCAATTATAAAAAATTACAGATCAAGGAATAATTTTACTCTCAGATGATACTACTTTCTATCATTCAAATAATAACAGTTCTACTTTGGAAATGTCTTCCTACACTCAAATTTCAAATGTTCTTCATTGACTAAATATTAATGGATTATTGGTAAACAGTTCACAAACTAAATTGAAGGCTTTTGATAACACGTTATCAAGTATAAAAAAATTAATCATTTGTTTAGTAATGATAGTTTTGACTATGCCTGTGAAATTACTAAATTTCTTGGCATATCAATCACAAAAAATTTAACATGGCTTCCACATATTCAAGAAGTATACAAACAAATTAGTTCTGGAATATATATCATCAAAATTATATCGAAATGCTGCAATTTAAATGTGGCAAAATTATTTATTATTCATATGTCCATTCATATTTATCTTATGGAATTGTATTTTGGAGTACAAGCCATACAGGATTATTTGAAGAAAAAATTATAAATCATTAACTATTTCACCAGGAATAGTAAACAATTAAATATTCTTAACTATAGAACTTATTTTGGGTAAAGATGTTTTAAATATACGGTATAAATATTTGCAATCCAATCCAAGAAAAATAGAGTATAATAAATATAAAAAAGTTCAAAGCAAGTTTAAGATATGAATTATTAAACAAATGTATCTTTAAATTTGAAGACTTTCAATGATAGCCAAGATTCAAGAATAGTCAGAATATAAATTTCACATGTAATTAAAGTATTGTATCTTGTCTTAACAATACATATGGCAATTAAGACTCGTGTAAATAAAAAAATAAATAAAAAGTGTGAGCTCTTCAAATCATGATGAATGTACTTCCAAACACATTAATATAAATTATACTGAGTGTCTCACGTAAGGTGTCTCAAACCGATTTCAGACGAACCACTTGACCTAGAAGGATGAAGTAAAACTATTTCCTTCTAAATCAACCCCAAGGAATAACGTAAAATTAGTTTTAACTTTTTTTAAATACGTCATGGTGTACCAAAATCTGAGGGTCACTAGTTCAAATCTCAGAATTTTCAAACGTAAACATAGGTCACGTTATACACCATTTTAAAGCCCAATAAAAGGCAAACACTTTGGTGAAAAGAGAACTCACTTATCTCTATCCGTTTCAAAATGGCAGCCATTTTTGCGAAAAATTAACATTTACGGAATATCCTGTATCTGCTAAACCGCAAGAAATCATTTTATTCTGATTCAAATTTCTTACTTGTATCAAACTCAGCTTTACCTTGGTATGCTACATTTCAGTGTTTATAAAAGCTAACTGTAACTCATTTATAAAAGAGGCCTCAGAGTATTTGGAAGTGTTATGTATAAACAACATGTATTTCTTATGGGGAAATGACGATTTTTGTTGATTGCTAAAAAACAAAGTGAGATACGAGGTTGATGTAAATTAGAATATTGTTAGGATCTCTAGGACCTTTAAAATTATATACTTTTGGTCCGGGACCATGATAACTTCTCGTTTTGAGACCCCCAGATGCAAAAAACGCGATCCGTTCAAATTCATATATATGTGCCCGTAGACACGATAACTTTCGTAAAAATGGTCCTATCTTGATTAAATTTGGTATAAACGTGTAAGGCAGAATCTATTTCCTTGAACTCGAGAACCAGACATGTCAGTCTATTTAAAGGGGGGTTTTGGGGGGATTTTGTACCCCAAAAATGGGTTTTTTGAACTTTTTACTCATAATTCCTTTTAGACCAAAATTTTCGTTTACACCATTAAATTAAGCTTAAAAAAACAAACAATTTGGTATTTTGACCATCGCTCTACGTCAATTGGTTGCCGAGAAATTGAAAGTGCTAAACACAATACGTTGTCCAATGTTAATCTTATGGAGAAAACGTAAACTTTTATATCTGGCTCATTAATGATCATATTCTAATGAAACTTGGTATGTGGCTTCATGTGGTTGGAGTTTACTGATATTTGCATAAAAACCCCATTTTTGTTTTCCCCATGGCAGCAAACCTGCGTATAATGCAGCTATAATGTCAGCAGCTATAATGTTATTCTTATGGAGAATAAGAAACTTGTGATATCTGATATCTTGCTTGTTTATGAACATAAAACTTGGTATGTTGCTTAACCTAGTGGTGATCCATTGATATTTACATAAAAATCTGATTTTTAGCGAATTTCCCCTATAGGGAAGAATCTATTACTGTAGGTGGCATGGTAAGACTTAAGCCCGAGACCATGATAACTTTTCGTTTTGAGGTCCCCAGATGCCAAAAACACTATTCGTTCAAATTTATATATATGTATATATATATATATATATATATATATATATATATATATATGTGTGTGTCCGTTACCACAATAACTTTTGAAAGAAACACCCGATTTTGATGAAATTTGGCACAAATGTGGAGAGTAGCATTTATGACTTCGAAAACCAGATCGATCGCACTATGGGAAGTGGGTTTTATGGGGGTTTACAATTTTCCAAAAATCGGTTTTTTGCAAATTTGACCCCAAAATGTTGAAAACATAAACACTAAAACAAATAATTTAGTATTTTGAATCATTAACCTAGGTTAAGTGGTTGCGGAAAAAATCCAAAAAAACGTGTCCCATATTAATCTTATGGGAAAAAGGTTTTTAGAGTTTTCTCAGATAGTTTTACTAAAAACTTCAAATTTCTTGTTTATTAATGTGTTTAGCTCAATAAAACAAACATTTTGGTGTTTTAATCGTTGTTCTACGTCCAACCGTTGCAGAGATATTCAAAGTGCTAAACACAGTAGGCCTACGTTGTCCAATGTTATCCTTATGGAGAATAAATAAAATTATATATATCGATTTTTTTTGAATTTATATTGATGAAACTTGGTATGTGGCTTCACCTAGTTGTGGTATATTGATATTAGTACAAAAAAACAAGTTTTTTGTTGATAGTCCCCGTAGCAGCAAACCTGCATACTCGGCCCCCATGTTATTCATTTGGAGAATAAGTAAAGTTGTATATCTCCCTTAATTATGAACCTAAATTAATAAAACTTGGTATATAGCTTTACCTGGTTCAGTTATATTGATAATTTCAAAAAAAATTACTTATCTTCCTCGTTGCAGCAAACCTGCGTCCTTAACCCTAATGTTATTCTTATGGAGAATAAATAAAATGCTATATATCACTTATTTATGGATGTATTTTTGTGAAACTTGGTAAGTAGCTTAATATAGTAGTGAGTCACATATATGTGCATTGGAAATTCGCTGAGTACGCAGGTTTGCTGCGACGGGGGTATTATGGTCCTTGATGCAACAAACCTGCATCCTCAGTCACAATGTTTTTCTTATGGAGAATAAATACAAATTCATGCCTCGCTAGTTTATGAATTTGCTTTGATGAAAGTTGGTAAGAGGCTTCATGAGGTAGTGAAGTACCATTTGAAATTCGCTGAGTTTGCAGGTTTGCTGCAACGGGGGTATTTGAACTCATGAAAATAGATTCTGCCTTACACTTGTATACCACATTTTATCAAGATCGGACCATTTTTATGAAAGTTATCGTGCATACATATATATATATATATATATATGTATATATATATATATATATATATATATATATGTATATAATTTCATCGAATGGTGTTTTTGGCCTCTGGGGGCCTCAAAACGAAAAGTTATCATGGTCCCGGGCCTAGGTCTTACCATGCCGACTATGGTAATAGCTTCTTCCCTATATGGTAAATTCGCTAAAAGGCAACGCCCTCACTTACTTGTTATCACTAATTCTCCAACTTCCCGGCATGCTAGAGTGGTGAAATTTGGTACATTGATTCACAGGTCTAGTAAAGGAAAGTTAAAGTGTACTCATACCGATTAAACCGTAGGGCTTTTACCCAACGGGGCTTCAAAGTTACCATGTACATTATTACTTATGGACATTGCAAATCAATCTGCTGGTCTTGATTCGTAGTAGTTCCACGGTCTAACCACAGAGTGCAGCATACGCAACTAGCATAGTTTACTTTATGTTTATATTTTACAATTTGGGTCAAAATTGTTTAAGTGTATATTTTATTTTGTTAGTATTTTTTTATATTACGGCAAGATTGTATTCTCCATAAAAACAAATAGGCACAGCATGTTTTTAGAATTATTTAATTTTCTTTGAATACCAAATGACATTGTGACACAAAGGGGATTGAATTCAAAAAGGAGGATCGTGAAAGTGAGATAACTGAGAGTTATTGAATTCGTTTAAATTTATACGCCTGAGATGGACAATGAAGCTTAAAGCTTTATGCTTTAATTTTTCAATCAACTATTCATGACAACTTTGCACGCCAAAGTTAACAGTTTATAAGAACGTTATAATATCATAATTGCAAATTGACGTTTAACTTAAACCGCAAACAAGAGTTTCGGTCGGTCAAATTACGTTTAAATTCCCACCAAAACAACACAGCTAGTTGTTAGGCCTCCATAATTAACTGTGCGACTAAGTTTCAGCTGGGGAATTTTGATTCTGATGAAAAATAATGTTTACTGGTTGTTAAAAAGATAAGTTAATCACAAAGTTTATTATTACAAATTTGTATAGTTGAAAATATATCTCATTATTTACGGACTGCATTTGAATTTTAAATAAATTGAAAACTAATTATAATTTTATTTTTTAATTTATGTATTGTTATGTACTATTACCTATTATTGTCATAGTTTAAAATACAAAAAATTATATGCCTAAATAAAAAAAGTTATAATGCCATTTAGTAGTTAAGCTTGGGAATATGTTTTTTTCGCTTGAAGAAATGTAATTTATCTTGAAATAAATAATATTTAAGTATCAACTGTTATATAACGAAAATAAATAAATCGATATCTATAATTAACTTTAGGAATATCCGTTTTGGTTAAAATAACTAAAAGAAAAACAACGAGTTCGCACGCAGCGCGCTGACGTGAGGGAAGTTAATTTCCGCATTAACATCTTTACAAAATCTAATAAAGGGCTTAAAACAACACTGGTAATTTTTTTTGGAAATTTGAAAATGTAATTTGTTGGCTGTTCTGATGCTCCTGGTAAAACTTAAATTCACTATTGGGATAGCAATGTTGTACATTATAACACAGAGAAACGAATCTATAGATTCCTTTGTCTGTGATTATAAGGTTAGGAGGAGGTATAGTCAGGATAATAAGTTGGTATAGTGATATTGGGGGTGATAAACTACATCAAGATATGAAAAACAGCCTTTTCCAAAGTAAAATCCCCATGGGACAACGTACAGTTAAGGTTGTTAAAACAATTAACATTTTCTTTAATAACTCGGTAAATATTTGGGCTAGAATGGTGATAGCGGGCATACAACTTTCGCCTTACTAATCGTCATCTTCTTACTTGCATTAATTTTACATTCGGGGCTTTTCTGAGCATTTTTGGGCTGAAAAACTCCAAATTTGAAAACTTAAATTCCCAAAAAAGGGGGATAATGTTGTCCGATTGTTTGCCCAACGATCTTGTCCAACTATTTACAGAAGGGAAGGTTCCCACCAAATTTCAAGTAAATCGGTCAAAAAATGCGTCCGCTAGAGTGCGAACAAACACACACACACACACACACACACACACACACACACACACACACACACACACACACACACACACACACACACACACACACACACACACACACACACACACACACACACACACACACACACACACACACACACAGATATATATATTTTTTGTAGCGACCCCTCAAAACGTGTTCAGGGGGTCACGTTAGGAACTTCTTTGGTGGTCCCGGGCTTAAGTTTCACCGTGCGGGTCATGGTAATAGTTCACTTTTCCATAGGAAATTCACTAATAACATACATAAAGGACACGTTTATGAACGCGGCACTAATAATCCCCCCCAACTCTAGTTCTCGAATAATACCATTAACATATGAGTGTTAGGTTATTCAGAAGCTAAAGTGACTAATGGAGTCTCGGGAAGGACTTTTTTAAATTTAGTTTACAACAGAATATTCCGGAGTTTGTGTACTTAATTTAAAAACCACCTTACATAATCCGTGTGCATGTCATATTTTCCTGTGAAGAGCTCGAAGTAAGTAAGTTGACTTAAAGTTAAATATTTTAGTTGTCTAACAAACTTAACTGAAATTAGATATTGTGTTTTTTAATAACTAAAGTATTACGAAGTTGTGTTGTGAGTGAGGATGAAATGTGTAGTTTTGTTCGGTAATACGTCTCTCCGAGACTTACATTTGTACATGACACATTATGTGAACCGCGCTCATCTGACTGAAAGGATGGGAGGAGAATAAATTACTGGTGCGCTCTAAGGATAAGGGGTACCTTACGTTATAAGTTTCACAATAACCAGTGGAGCGACTACATCAGGGATTCCGAGGCAGAACCTTAAGTAACCGACAATTAAGGGAGCTAAAACCCTCCTCTTTTGTCAACGGGTAAACGTAAATCGCTTTATTTGATGTTACAAATCCACTTTTTTATTGTGTTGCAATCTAAATGGCATGCATAAATCTCAGTTTTGATGAAACCCGTGTATTTTAAATTGCTTATTTGCATTTCTATTTTTGTTTAGGGAATGCTTAAAAGACTTTTTTTTGAATAGTTTCCGTTTACGTTGAGTAGATAGTTTTACATTCACAATACAACGAAGCCCTGAGGCAAAAAGGGAGTTGACATTTATTTGGTAAGGACATATTGACATACTGTGGTTTCATACTGACATGTTGCGGTTTAAGTTGGACTGATGTGTTACTGGGACATACAAGCTATGTACTTGCACATTTTCAGCTCGATCTGTCCAGCAGTTTTTGCTTAATGGAGCCACAAACAAATAAACACACAAACGATCATACTTATTTAAACATTAGTAGTAGTGTTTTTTACAAACTTCACAAGAACTTGGGACTTTTAACTACCAGGTATATGATATATATGTATATATATGTATGTATCACATTTAGCCTTGGACTCAGCTGAATAAATAACAAATCAGAAACTCAAATTGTTATAATACTAGTTGCCCCTAACCTTGCTCCAATACTCTGCCATCTGATTTTTTTACTCTTTACATGCTGAGGAAAATAAAACAATATAAGTAGGAACACATGTCAATTCGTAAACAAAGTAGACACGTAACCACATCTAAATAAAGCAGGTCTTTAAATCCCCATGCTTTTCTTATGCAGGATGTTTTACGTTATTTCTCGCTTGCTGGTAACTTGTTGGAAATACTGATGTTTTCCTGAGTCTTTAAATCAAGAGGTTAGTTTGAGCCCTCTCCCATCATCATGCAATTTGTCAAACTCCCACAGTTTTTACTAAAGAATTTCGCTTACAGAATTATATATAAAGATATAATTACTAGTCATTTTAACTGCATAGAAAAAATGGAAATTATTACAGTTAAATTCTTACGGAATAGTATTAAAATTTTTTGAGATGCATAGCACATTGCATAGTAATATGTTCTTTTTATTTTATTACATAATTAATTTTATAAAAAGCAGAGTGTTCTAACCATTTTCAGGAATCGAAAAGAAGTAGTACTTTAATTTGTTTTTAAATGGTAGAATTTATTTAAGTTAAGGTGCGTTTCGATATTTTTACTAAGTTTTCATCTTTTAACCTAATTAATTATCATTGGTCGGGAAATTAGCAGAGCGGTGTTAAGCATTGGTTTGTGAATCATTGCTCATATTATACAATTTGAGCTACTTAACAGACGTAATATATTTTCAACGCAGAAACTGTGAGAAGTAATTTCTGTTTGTTTAATATAGAAATCAAAATGAATGAAATTAAAAGAAAAGCAAATATAAGCAAAGTAACACAGATGAAAGTTAAAAATATAAACTACATATTTATTTAGTATTTGTAATGAGGTAATGGGTAAGACAACTGCTTAGTTGTCTTCATTATACTGTGTCGTTGGTTTTTATATTCGTAGACAACTTTACAGGATTAAAGTGGTTGCTTTGTAAATATTACTTAATAAACGAAAAATTTCTACAGATATTCTATGAATAAAGTATATTGGAATTCGCAAAGAAATTGTTGCAAAGTTATGAAGACGTCAATGTTAAAAAGTCTAAATGTAGTAGTGATAAATTCAAATAACTTAATTATAATAACTTTTAATAATGTATAAAAATACTAATACTTCTACAATACAAGTTATATACATTGTACAATTATATTAAAATCTACAGTAGGGTAATTTTACTGATATTATAAACCTTAATCATTTATCATTAACCTTTTCCTTCTTTAATTGCACAAAGTTTATTTTATTATTGCCTAATGTGGTTTGAAATTTGTCTTCGATATTCCCACAAATTATTGAAAATAATCATAAGGCAAGAAAATGCGGGTTGGCGAATCGAAAAATGTTTAGAAATATGCAATGTCAGCAATCCAAAAGTGTAAAAAAAACAAAAAAAAACAGTTATAAAAACTATAGGGTGAATAGTTAACCCCCCCATATTTTTTTATTTGTCAAGATGTTTATCTTTTGGGTAGTGATGGTAACTCAAAGTGTATCTTTGAGTGTCCCCCAAAAACTACTTAAAAATAACTTTAAAGTAAGCCCCCTTCACTTGGCCCCTCATTTTGAAGTGCTTAAACAAACTTAAACAATGGTGAAAATCAGAGATCGCTATCTCTTCTTTATCAAAAATGGTAGCCCGTAAAGATTTTAATGAAGTCTACACTTGCAATAATTTTCCTTGGGTAAAGTTACTGACTTGAAACTTTAAAATGAGATATGACAGTTAATTATTTTTCTAATTAGAATAACTAAGTAATTACACCACCTTTAATAGATTTAACACATTATTAGCCTAGGAAATGTGTAACACCTGAAATGGTAATATTGGCTACCATTTTGGATAAAGAAGAGATAGGCCTAGCGATCTCTGATTTTCACCATTTTTAAGTTTTTTAAGCACTTCAAAATGAATGGTCACTTGAAAGGGGTTTACATTAATAAATTTTGATTTGCTCCAAAATCCCATATTTTTGGGGACATTTAGAATTTTGTACTGTGTCAAAAGATAGTACACCTAAAGATAATATCACAACGTGAAGAGAATAAGTCTATTTTAACTTAGTAAAAGTGGAAGATAAAACAAAAAAATATTGCCTTCCATATTGAAGACAAGGTTTTTATGAATTTTGACTGGCTGTCATTTTGGTTAGAGAAGAGATAGCGGTCTCTAGTTTTCAATGTTTATCTAATTTTTTAAAGTTCTTTAAAATGAAGGGTCACTCAAAAGGGGTTTACATTTAAAAATTTTGATTTCCCCAAAAATCCCCTGTTTCTGGGGGACACTCAAAATGTTGAATTGTCAAAAGATACTCACCTTGAGTTACTATAACTACCATAAAGATACTAGTTTATCTGAACAAACACAAAAAATACAGGGGGGTCCTGACTTTATTCACCATGTGTAGGTTCGAGACACTACAACCAACAACATTATTAACATTATTTGACATTAGCAACTAGACGAAAAGTTGTTGAAAGCCAAAACGTGGTTCAAGCGTCTAAACAACTAAATCAAATACACACAATACGTTCATTTAATATATTATTTCCGTATTTTCTCTTACTTAACTAACTATGGTTCAATAAGTTTATGTACAAGCCTCATACAATTTTTCTAAATACTAATTTTTACCAATTTAAATTAAAATAGGTTTGCTATAAACACTGTATTATTAGGAAAATATCTATAACTATGTTACGCCCCTCCCGCCCCCCTCCAAAAACGTATCTTACCTTATCACAAGCCGGCAGCTATTATCACCAGAAGCGGCTGCTATGACACTCGCGTTACAACGGTCACAAACAGACTGACTGCCGCGCCGTCCCCCCCTCCGCCTCCTACTTGTTATCAACCCCCTCCCATCCAGCTCGGGTTTCACACTTATCACCACCCTTAGTGTTAGCCACCCCAAGTTTTTTATCGTCTCAGTGAGATTCAAGAAGGGTTCTTTCAAAAACAGTTCTGAGAGTAATCATGACCGCCACCATTGTGTAAGAGTGAATAAGAGGCATTGACCCATCATTGGATATGAGTAATTTATTTTGCTTGCATTCACTAACCACGTTTGGTTATTTGTTTTGTAAATTTGGTTTAATAAGTGCTTATATGTAACTGCACTACAATAATATTTGCCGGCAATTTTACTAACAGGTAAATAATCCTGCACAAAGAAAGTTCGTACGAATCAATTTACGTGAAATGCAACGTAATCTTCCATTAACAATGTCACATTCCCCAGAGAAAGTAAATATAATTGTATTGTAGGGAGTAAGGTTGCTATGTTGCCGTAGTTATATTTCCATATGCATGCAGTGAGTGACCAGTGAAAGACAGGTTAAGGGGTATCTCAGGATGATTTAACATTTCTCTCACATGTATTAATGTGCGATGTATTTTTTACATTACGCAACTTTTTTATAACATTTAAGGATTCATATTTCATTAAAAATTACTATATATGGCCAGGGTGTGCCGCGAGAATATGACATCGTGTTTATTCTGCTACAAATTGAAATTGCTCAGCTGTTGGTCGAGTGATCTTTAACATCTTTACACTTTCCTTTTTGGCTTAAAATTTAAAATTTTTTAAATACACAGATCAAAATACCGTTTTCAAGATACTAAGCTTTTAAATATTGAAATGGCCGCCATTTTAAAACGGTTAAAGATTGAAACACCAAATTTATTAAAAGATTATCCCTAAACTAGTGTAATACATATACCATGTTTAAATTAAGTATCTCAAATGGCTCCTGAGATATGTTGTATTGATTAAAAATCACATACAGGCAGTCAGACAGAAAACAGAGCGAAATAGAAAATACCCCCATCTCAGCAAACCTGCGTACTCAGTGAATTTCCAATGAATATATATATATCTTAATAACACATTAAGCCTCTTACCAGGATTCATAAGAAATATATTCATAAATAAGTGATATTAAAAATATTCATTATCATCCATAAGAATATCATTGGGGATGAGTACGCAGGTTTGCTGCAAAAAGGAACAAAAAAAATGGGTTTTTATGCAAATATCAAAAGGACTCATCTAAGTGAAGTCACATACCAAGTTTCATCCATATACATTCATAAATAAGCGATATATAACATTTTTATTATTCTCCATAAGAATAACATGGGGACCAAGTACCTAGGTTTGCTGCTACAGGAACCATAGCTGAAAAATCTTTTTTTTCAAACAACAAACCACAACCAGATGAAGCGATATACCAAGTTTCGTCAGTTTATGTTCATAAATAATGGATATATTTTTTTTATATTTTTCTCCATAAGAATAACATTGGAAAACGTACTGTGTATAGCACTTTCAACATCTCAGTAACCAATTGACGTAGTGCGTTGTTTTTTAAGCTGAATTCAATGGTATAAATTACAATTTTATTTAAATAACAATTACATGTGAAAATCCCAAAAAAACTTTTTGGCGTACAAAACCCCCCAAAAACCCCCTTTCAGATGGTGCGATTTGTCTGGTTTTCGAACTTGTTCAAATAAATGGTACTTTACATATTTGTACCAAATATTATTAAGATCGGACCTTTTTTACGAGAGTTACCGTGCTTACGGACACACACACACATGAATATATATATATATATATAATAATTGGTAAAAATTAACGCACTTAGTAGAAACTCACCCTGTATATATATATATATATATATATATATATATATATATATATATATATATATATATATATATATATATATATACAGGGTGAGTTTCTACTAAGTGCGTTAATTTTTACCAATTATTCTACTCACTAAAAGGAACAAAAAAGTCATAACAATTTTTCTGACCCCACCCGTTAAGCTGTAATGGCCGACTTTGTGTATTTTTAAAACTACCTGTAGTAGCTTCACTAATCCAAGCATAGAAATCAAATACAGCATTTTAACTTACACCAATGAAAAGAACGTTAAATTTCCTACAAAGTTATCGCAACACGTTTAACATACATTCCTATGTCTACCGTTTTAAAACTCATATAACATAAACAAAGTAGTTTGTAAATATATTATTTTTTAATTCAAAGTGGTGTTTCAATTATTAACACTAAAGTGATGTTGTGTCAAATTACGTAAAAAATGTCGCATTTAATAACCTTTAAAATGATGTAACCAATAAGTTAATTACTGCATTAAAATTTCGAAAAATGGCGTGCAAATTGTGTCAAGGTCAGAGTTTTGGGGATCAAAACATTGAATGAAATTTAATATCTGTCATTATTTTATAATTCTGTGACAAAACTACAGACTCAATTTGATAAAAAATCAAGTTTTAATACATTCTTACAGATAAAAAATTACATTTAGAAAAATGAATCCTGTAGGGTCTGGTTTCTGGATTTCGAATCAAATTAAATTTTCGATACGTCCAACATTCGCTCTAATACATGTGCGGATTCTTTTCCGAAAGTTTCTCACTGTTGCATTTAAGTTTAACTCATCTTTAAGAAGTTCGGAAGCTCTTAAAATCCGATTTCTTAGCTCATCCGCTGTTTGAACTGGTGTTCGGTAAACTTCCTGTTTGAGGTAACCCCATACGTAGTAGTCCATAGGAGTTAGGTCTGGTGACCGTGGTGGCCAAGCGATTGTTCCACCCCTTCCAATCCACATTGGGAAACTATTTCCGATGTACGCACGCACACCATTATCGAATTGGGGAGTGCACCATCCGCTTGGTACACTATTCGGTTTGTGGGGAAACCGATAAACTTTAAAGTCCAACACACCTATATATAATCACCTAAACAAATAACAATGCCACATCAAACATCATAGTACGGGTTTATCTTAAAAGTTTATAGTTTACATTTAGCTATGAGATTTAACACCCTTAAAAATGTTTTCTATAGGAATATAAAGCGATCATAAAATATTTGGCTTGCGGATGCAAGGTACTTTATTAAAAAAGTTTTAATATTTATAAAACTTACTAATTATTTATGTAGACATTACTCATTGCACAGTTAATTAGGTCAATAAAACAACTAAATTTATTTAGAATATACCTTTTTATATTGCCTTTAATTTCTTTCATTTTACCATTTCCATAAAAATATAAACCCAATTGTTCTACCAAAAATAACGGTTTGTCGAACATGTAAGCATTTGCAAACGGACTTGCGGAAAATGTGTTATGTGTATCACAAATATTTCGATTCATCAAAACACTAAACCGCTTTTCTATTTAATCGTCGCTTTGTTCTCGCCAACTTTCCCTGACAATCGTTCCCACAGAGGTCGACGCGATGCAGGCTGTTCGTGGAACTTCCTTGTTAAACCTCACATGGACCTTTGTCTTATTCCACTTGGAGCTCATTCGACCATAATTTCAACCGCTGTTTTAAAGTTGTTGCTTTAGTTTGGGTCTGTCATTTGCGCCGAATATATAATGTATGGATTTTCAACTCAAACCGGCCCTTTAAATCTCTCAACTCGTATACCTCCTGTCTCCTGGGTATATATTCTTTGTTGCTTGTAAAACTTTCTACATGACATCAGTAGTGGTGAAATGATGGTTTAACCCCACAATCGGCGCTTTTTCCCCATGTTATTCTTATGGGGAGCCGTTTTTGAGCCGACGCCAGCTCCCGCCTATAGAGCTCCCCCCCCCCCCCCCCCCGCAGGCCTATATTAAATATACCCCTTAAATATATTGTCCCTCCTCTTTTTAAAAACTCTGGTGTCTGATTTGTTTTTTGGTGTTTTAATCCCAACTGCCGCCAAAACTTGGTGTTTTAATCCCAACTATTACGGTCGAACTGTCAACTGATTAAAACATCCGCCGCTTTCACGTGCAACACCATTCACCGACACTCTCCCGAGAGCGAAAGTGCGCTTGCGACACATTAACACACTAATGGATTGTTGCGTGACACTTTGACCACACTTTCCACTTACCAGTAATTTCCTGGAAATCCTCTCAATGTGAGGTAATTTCCAAATTGTAAATCGAGGTGTATATAAGGAGCCACCAACACCGTTGTTCTACACCAGTGACCTCGACCACCGGACGTCACCACACTCCAGCGACCGCGACCACCGGACGTCACCACACTTGTCACCGCATGACATCACCGGCTCACCGCACCTCCGCGCCACCGGCTCCTAGGACTCTGTGAGTGTTAGCAACGGTGTGATGTCTTTAGGGACAACTGTTAATCCATAATTGAAATAGCCTAATATTTGTAAATCTCCAATTCACCATTTCCAAATGTGTATTAATACCTAAAATGTGTGTGTAAAAAATAATATTGCACCACCAAAATTGGAAATTTTTTTAATTTTTGCAGTAATTAAACTGCAAAAATGTCTTATTTTAGAGTTAAAAAATATGTTTTTATTATTTAAAAAAGATAAAATTTTAAAATTTTCAACCAAGGATATATATAGAAGCCCCAAAATCACCACCCTCATTCCAACAAAAAATGTTGACCTGTGCACAGTGCTCCACGTCTTGCTCCAAAAAAAGCAATTTAATCAGACACTATCGTAACATTCACAAAATTATTCCTAATGTTTGTAAAATATGTCATCAAATATTTGATAATACAAATTTTAAAATTCACATGCTAGAAAAACATAATACTTGTGATGTGTGTAAGAGAGTCGTCACTCGTGACAAGAAACGACACTACCTACGATGTGACAAACAACCTTACAAGTTGTATGTTTTTAACGGTGAATCAGCGGAAGTATTAGACACTCTCCAATCTTGCCTTCTACCCATCAAATGGATTCTTATTAGGAGAGTAAAATTCATCAAACACTCAGTGGACAATAATGGTGATTTAATCATTGACAAAGAATGTATTGCTGATTTTCGAAGTTTAACTAATTTATCAATTGAGAAAACACAGCTAAAGACTCAAATTGAAAATTCACTTTTAAAAATCGATACCTCCATGCACAAGTATCAAGCTCAGGGCAGTGGATGGATATATGACCGCACCAAATACTGGCAGTTGCATGTTTACAAATATAAACCCCTAACTCCCAAATCATACATTCCCACGCCAGAAAATATAAAATCAAAACATGCTGTTTTAAATATTAAAAACACCGATAATAAATGTTTCACCTGGAGTGTTTTAGCAAGCTTAAGACCAAGGAATAGTAAACATGCAAATCGAGTATTTTACTACGAACCCTATGAGGGCCAGTTAAATATGACAAATATAAAATATCCAGTAAAAATATCTGACATTGATAAATTTGAAAAACAAAATAACATAAGTGTTAATGTATATGGAATTGAAGGAAAAACAATATATCCACTGAGAACAACTAAACTAAACGGCAATACTCACGTCAATCTGCTGCTTCTAAAACACGGTCAGAAATCACATTACTGTTTAATTCGTGATTTTGACAAGTTAATGTTTAATTCTACAAAACACGCCAATAAGAAATATTTTTGCAAGTTCTGTTTGCAACATTTTTCCACCAAAGATATATTGGAACGTCACACAACACACTGTAAAACCTTTGGGCATCAAAGAGTACAAATGTCTAAAAAAGATACACTACAATTTACGAATTACAAATATCAACTTAAAGCTCCCTTTGTGATTTATGCAGATTTCGAATGTTTTATAAACGGCGGCAAACACACGCCTTCTGGATTTGCTTATGTTGTGGTGAGAGACTCTAAAATTATTTACGAAGAGTTGTACAGCGGTGAAAATGTGATGGATGTATTTTTCGAAAAGTTATTTAAAACTTATGACTTTATTAAAAGTCAGATGGAAGTATATGTTCCCCTTGTAATGACTCCAAAGCAAGAGGCATCCTTCAAAAACTCTAAATACTGCCACATATGCCAACAGCTGTTACTGGGTGATAAAGTGCGCGACCATTGCCATCTAACAGGCAAATTCCGAGGACCCTCCCACAACGCTTGCAATTTAAACTATAAAGTAACCAAGAAAATTCCAATATTCTTCCACAACCTTAAAAACTATGATGGTCATTTAATTATGCAACACTTGGGAAAATTCAATCGCAAATTGAATTGCATAGCCAAGGACATGGAAAAATATATATCGTTCTCTGTTGATGATTTGGTATTTTTGGATTCCTACAACTTTCTGTCTCTTCCCTTAAGCAAATTAGCTTCCAATTTAAATACATTTAGATTTATAGACAATCCACTACTACAACGCAAGGGCGAATTTCCATACGAATACATGACAGGACCAGAAAAGTTTTTAGAGACCCTACCACCCATAGAGGCATTTTACAGCAGCCTAACTAAAGAATGTATATCTCCTGCGCAATATGAACATGCTAAAAACGTATGGAATCATTTTAATATAAAGAATTTAAAAGAATATCACGATTTATACCTTAAAACAGATGTGTTGTTATTGGCTGATGTGTTTGAGACATTTAGGGACTTGTGTTTAAAGGATTATAAACTCGACCCTGTCCACATGTACTCACTGCCTGGACTAACATGGGAGGCGTGTCTTAGAATGACTGGCATAAAATTACAGTTATTTAGTGACATTGACATGCATTTGTTTATAGAACATGCCATTAGAGGCGGTGTAAGCATGATTTCCACGCGCTATGCTAAAGCCAACAATAAGTACATGGGCGAACATTATGACCCAAATCAAGAAAGCACCTATCTTGTATACTTAGACTGCAACTCGCTATACTCTACAGCAATGTGCGAGTCGTTGCCCGTTGATGGCTTTAGATGGACAAACGAGAAAGATTATAAAGCCAATAAAAATGAAAACTTTGGATTTATTTTGGAAGTTGATTTAAAATACGATAAAAGTTTACACGATTTGCACAACGACTACCCGCTCGCACCAGAAAAAATGAATGGAAAATTAATACCAAACTTAAATGACAAAACCAAATATATTCTACATTATAAAGCACTAAAAAAATACGAAGAACTGGGTTTGGTAGTTACAAAATACCACAGAATCTTAAAATTCAGACAATCAAAATGGCTCGCACCCTATATTAATTTTAATATTGAAAAGCGACAAAAAGCTGAACATGATTTTGAAAAAGACTTTTACAAACTGTTAAATAACAGTCTCTTTGGTCGAACAATTATGAACCAACGCAAGTTTCGTGATATACATCTTGTAGATGAGTCTATGTTAACAAAGTATGTTACAAAGCCAAGATTTGACTGCAGCAAAAAGTTCGATAACAACTTGCATGCTGTGCATTTAAATAAATTAATTGTAAAGTTTGATAAACCAATATATTTAGGAATGACCATTTTGGATATCAGCAAAGTAATCATGTATGATTTCCACTATAATTATATGTCAAAATTTAAGAATAAAAAGTTCTTAATGACAGACACGGATTCTCTGATGTATTCTATAGTAACAGAGGACTTTTACAAGGAAATACAAAGCGACTTGGACCGTTTTGACACCTCTGCATACAGTAAAGACCATTTCTTATACTCTGATAAAAACAAAAAAGTTACGGGCAAGTTTAAAGATGAATTAAATGGTCAAATTATGTATGAATATTGTGGTTTAAGGCCAAAATTATACTCTTTCATTCCTCTACAGTGGTTATACGAAAAAGAAAAGCAAAATGAGCTAGAGGTTAAGAAGGCAAAAGGAGCTGACGGCGCTACAGTTAAACATCTCTTAAGACACCAACACTACTTACACTGTCTTGCAACCGGAGAAGATTACTATGAGAATGTTACAAGAATTAAATCCACAAACCACCGTCTGCAAACATTAACGATGAACAAAAAGGTACTCTCTTTTGATGACGACAAGAGGTTTATTCTAGATGGCATCAACACCCTTGCCCTTGGTCACTATAAAATTGGTCAAACATAAATCTGTATTTACCATTATTCTTTGGCCTTTCCTTGTCTATTACAATAAAGCCATATTTAGACCTGTCCCAGCATTGATGGCAGAGATTTCTAAATTGGTTAAATGAAAAATCATTTCCCACATGATTGTTATACACATGTTTTAAATTTAAATCGTCTTGTTTAAATAATATTAGGAAATTAACATTGTCACGTAAATGTTTGTTTACTTTACTGTAAGATTGACACAAGTAAAAACTGTTAATATTTTTGTGTCTGCCCATTGAGAAAAATTGTGTGATATTTGGACTATTTATGTCGTCAAATACAACTATTGAGTGTGATTCTACATCATTTGGTGTGATTTCACAGTTTGAATATGTGTGTAATTTAACTTCATCACACAGACGGAATATTTCTATTATTTTTTTATATTTTTCTTGTTCTAAAGATTTGGATATTATATATAAATTTGTAAACTTTAATCCTTGTTTTTTTACAATTAAGTTATAAATTACAACAGTCTTCCCCGAACCACTGGGCCCTATTAT
Organism: Allygus modestus; assembly: GCA_963675035.1. Taxonomy (NCBI): domain Eukaryota; kingdom Metazoa; phylum Arthropoda; class Insecta; order Hemiptera; family Cicadellidae; genus Allygus; species Allygus modestus. The sequence goes on from OY776112.1 coordinate 66,865,301, forward strand.
AAGACAGCGAATATTATTAGGAAATAGACCCAACTTCTTTGGTGTATTTTCTTTATGTGCTATTTTAAATTTGTTCTTTTGTTGAATAAATGACATTTTTTATATAATGGTGTATTTTCTTTATGTGTTAAATGACATTTTTTATATAATAAAAATGGCAAAGAGAAAGTGTAAGAAGGGTAAGGGATTATTCTTAAAGCCATATAGAGGCCGTGGCTTGTTAAATACCCTTATAAACAACCTTCCTTTCCCCCTCCACATCCCGTCGTATTCATATTGTGGTCCAGCAACTAATATACGTGAAAATTTAGCCAAAAATGTACCTCCAAAAAATAAGCTAGACTCTTATTGTAAAGAGCACGACATATTCTACATGAATAATCCTGATACAGCCGCCCGGAACAAGGCAGATATGAGATTAGCGGACCAGGCTTGGACTAGGGTTTCGGCAAAGGACGCCAGTCTGGCCGAAAAAGCAGCAGCTTATGCAGTGACAAATTTGATGAAGGCTAAGGCAAAAATGGGAATGGGATTAAAATTTAATAAAAAAGATGGACAACTTTCAGCTGTTAGAGGCAGCAAGAGACGTGCCTCACTTTCGAGGGGTGTACCTAAAAAACGAGCTAAGAAAACAGACCCCAAAAGTAAGAGAATGTGGAATTATTAATTTAGACAGTGACAGGGGCACACATTGGACAGCATATCGTAAAAATAAAGATGTTGTAATATATTTTGACCCTTTCGGAATACAGCCTCCAAAAGAGGTAATTGAATATTTTGTACCATCTAAAATTTACTATACAACTGACCAAATACAAGATTTAAACAGTTCCATTTGTGGAATTTTATGTTTATCATTTCTGAAAAATTTTAGTTTATAAAAATGGATTCATTTACTATAACATTCACAGGTACAGAGCCAGAGTTGAAGTCGGTGTTCTTTCCTCCTATAGAATTAAATGGTGATTATGTAATTGGGCTGGTAGATTTTCAAAGTTATAATTCTATATTTAATGTTAAAAAACCTCTAAATACTTTGACATATTACAAAATGCACAAAATTACAACCCCAAAAGGGGAGGTTACAATTGACGAATTAAACCGGGCATTAGATGGTAAAGTTGAAGTTATTATACAAAATAAAGTGGCATTAATTAATACAAAAGTCAAACTTATATTTTACAAAGGCCTAGTTCCAAAATTAAATAAACTTAAAGACACAAAATTAACTATAGACGAGGGTGAGGATGTGTATTATTACGATCACAAAGCTCCAAATGTAATTGAAATTGCTGAAGGTACATACGAAGTGTTTGAGCTTGCGAAGGAAATTCAAAAGCAACTCCCAGATTTTGTACTTATAGCCGATAATAAAACTATGAAAGCCACATTACATTCTGGCCATGTGTTTGATTTTACAAAACCGTGTTTAGGGTCTGAATTATTGGGATTTAAAGGATTTTCTACTCCAGATATTGCGTTTAAATCCGTAAATAAAATCAACATAAATAATGTAAATGTGATTAGAGTAAAATGTAATATTGCGAATGGGTCTTATTTAAATGGTGACAAATCACACACCATACACAGTTTTTATCCAGAAGCTCCTCCGGGCTACAAGATTATTGAGGTCCCCAGAAATATTATATACTTCCCTGTAAATAAGAGAAGTTTAGATGTTGTTAGCATTACATTTGCAGATCAACACGACAAGCCAATTGACTTTAATAAAGAAGAAACTACAATTACTTGTCATATAAAAAAGATATGAGAATTTACAAGAACGGGCTGAGTGTGCAAAATGCCAGGTTTCTGCGATCAATTGGGTTGAAGTTAAAATTTTCTATTAATAAAAATGGAAGATTTTCTAGACGTTGCAGGAAAATTCCAATACGATGATAGCCTGGTTAAAATTACAAATCACTCCTATGTTCCACACAACACTTTAGCAATAAATAATTCCGATGAAATTCGAATATGCATAAATAATCAAGATTTACTAACACTCCCATGTAGGAGTTATTTGTATATTAAAGGAGAAATAGAGAATCATGATAAGGGACATTTTATAAATAATGCATTTGCATTCTTATTTGACGAAATTAGATACGAAGTTGCTGGTAAAGAAATAGATATTGTAAGAAATCCGGGAATTTCCAGTCTTATGAAAATATTGTGCTCTTACAATAAAACAACTAAATTGTCAAATGCAGCATTTGATTCTGATGAAAATTTAAAGGAGTTCCATAAAAGCGGCAAGTTTAGTACTTGTGTCCCGTTAGAGCTGTTAATGGGTGTGTTTGAGGATTTTAATAAGGTTTTAGTAAATGTTAAACAAGAATTGGTGTTGAAAAGATCCAAAAACGACTTAAATTGTATATTAACAACATCTAGTGCTCCAACTGGTGTCGATCCTATTCCTAAAATTACACTTAAATCGATTCAGTGGGTGATGCCGCACGTGGTACCATCTGATGGGGAGAAGCTTCAATTACAAAAGATGTTATTGCAAAATAAAAATTTGCAAATTGCATTTAGAAGTTTGGAGCTACACGAACTCCCATCATACCCCGAAACCAAGAGACATACATGGTCAGTTAAGACGTCATCGAGTTTGGAGAAGCCCAGGTATGTTATATTTGGTTTCCAAACAGGTAGGGACAACAGTGCACGAAAAAGAACTGATGAATTTGATCACTGTAAATTGAAAAATCTCAAAGTGTTTTTAAACTCTGAATATTATCCTTATAGTGATTTAAATCTCGACTTTGAAAATGGAGATGCTTCTAAAGCTTATGAGATGTTTGTGAGGTTTAGGGAGAGTTACTACAACACCGTCCCCGATCCTATGTTTAACAGAGCTGACTTTATAAAGAAATATCCTCTAATTGTAATAGATTGTTCTAGGCAGAATGAATCAATCAAAGAGGGGGTTGTAGATATTAAATTAGAAATTGAAACTGCAGAAAATGTCCCTTCAAACACATCTGCATATTGCCTAATAATACACGATAAGGTGTTTGAGTATAATCCTTTGACAAATGAGATAAATAAAATGTAAATAAAATGAAAACAAATATTCAACAAGAATTGGTAGAGTCTGCAAAACAAATAAGAGAAAAATATAGGGCGTTAAAACGTGGTAAATTTCTAGAGGTTGAAGAGAGGTTCCAAACATTCCAACCGTTAATAGAGCCTTTGCAAGAATTAAAAAATTTAGCCACAAAAACAGAGAGGCCAGTTCTCCCAATGATTTTAGAAAAGACCCCGTCTAGAATACCAAGAATAACACAAATAACACCACACAAATTAGATTTTGGTCTTTTAGCATCAGACTATTTAGGAAATTACCTTAGTAGAAGTAGTATGACAGACACCACATATGGTATTAGGCGAGAAGGAAATAAATTTTTTATTGGGAATCAGGAAGTTCAAATTGCCAATGACGATGTTACAGTTGGAGAAAAAATTTATAAAGGGACAAAGGGATTGTGGGAATTGTTAACTTTAAAAGAACCCGTAAACTATAGTCAGGCTGATTTGCAAAATTATAAAGAGATTTTGGAAGCCACAAATGCACATTTAAAGGGTTATAAAACAGGTGCGGCGATGTCAAGTAATAAACACACTAAATATCTTAATATAATTAAACCCCTGTTTAAAACTGTTGGTGAAGGTTTAAGGCAGGTAACTGGTAATAAAATAGACTATGTTTATTGGGACGATCCTAATGAGCTTGTAGATAGGTTAAGACTGCTTTGGTTAAGCCGATTGGCGGGAAATTCTGGAGTGGATAATGAGATAGATTCTATCATAGAAGAATTGAGGGAAAGTGGAATTGTTTATTAAATAAAAATATGATAGATAAATTTTATCGCGTATATAACCCATATAGTAAACCAGAAGCTAGAAGTTTTAAAGAAACTACTTTAAATCTAAAAGATGATTGTTGGAATGCTTTAAATTATAAAATTAGTAATGTTAAAGGTGGGGAGTTTACTGATGATGTATCGACTTTGGGGCAGACGTTAACCAGGAAAGGTGATGTTTTTGTACAAGGTAATACTAAATATAAGTTTTTAGAATCCAAGAATAATAATTGGAACGCTAATAAACGCAAAATTACTAATGTTAAACGAGGTGAAAGCTCAACCGATGTGCCCACATTAGAGCAAACTTTAATAAGAAAAGATGGTGTCTTTGTACAAGACAAAAATAATTATGAATTTTTGGAATCGGAGGGAAATATTTGGAATGCCAAAAAGCGAAAAATAAGTAATTTGTTGGCTGGTAAAGAAAGCGATGATGTTGTAAACGTCTCTCAAGTACCAAAAATGGATCTAAACTTTTGGGATTTTAATAATAAAAGGCTAGTTCATGTTAAACCCGCTGTTGATGAGAACGATTGTGTTACAAAACATCAGACTGTGACTTTAGACGGTCTTAAATTTGATGGTAAAAATAAGCAATTAACAAACATTTTACCTGGAACGTTGCCAAATGATGTGGCTGTTGTTAAGCAAATATTAACAAAAGGTGAGAAAAGCATAATAAAACAGGGGGATAAATATTATAGTGTGTTAACATTAGATGGCGGTGTGTGGGATGCAGAGGACAAATTAATAAAGAATATACCTGAAGGCAAAGATAGGAGTGATGTTTGTTTAATGTCGCAGGTTTTGAGGTATGACGATAATATTAAAACTTTTAGACAAGACAATATTAAATTTGATATTTGTTTAAAATCACACGCATTAAGGTTTAACAATAAAACTAATAAATTTATGCAAGACAATAATGAAATCGATTTGATGATGTACAATCCTAAATTGTTGGTTGCAGACCCTACATCTTTAAGCGGATTTAAGACTTTAGATGGAGGGGCATATTTGCCAAAAAACTATGTATATCAAAGAATGAGTGATGGTATGTTAGTTGGTAGCAATGGAGGTGTTTTTGAAACGACAGAGACTGGCAGATACGTTAACATTAAAAATAAAGAATAAAAAATGGAAAAAATTGCTTACGAATTGCATAAGCCCGCGAGAAAGAACTTTATTAGAAGGTCTTTTAAGGTGTTGGGTATAAACGAAACTGTTCAAATCGATTTAATAGATATGCGGAATTATGCTAGAGAGAATTCTGGGAATAAATATATTTTAACTTTAATAGACACATTTTCTAAAAAAGCTTATGCTGCTCCACTAAAGAATAAAACTGGATTAGTAGTCACAGAAGCTATAAAAACTATTCTCCCAAAGGGAGTTAAAAATATTCAATCTGATAACGGAAAAGAATTTTTTAATGAACATTTTACCAAACTAATGAAAATTCTAAATATTAATCACTACCACACATACTCTACAACTAAGGCAGCTATTGTGGAAAGGTTCCAGAGAACTTTAAAGAATTGGTTGTATAGAGAGTTTAGTGCACAAGGGAGTTACAAGTGGTTGGATTTACTTCCAAAGTTAATAAGGATATATAATAATAAAGTACATAGATCCATAGGCATGAAGCCTAACCAAGTAAGTGCTAAGAACTCTAAAGACGTACACGAAAGGTTAGCATCTAAAGTACAAGTTAAAAAGCCAAAATATAAGGTGGAGGATAGTGTAAGGATATCTAAATATAAACATGTATTTAGTAAAGGATATACCCCTAACTGGACGGGAGAGCTTTTTACAATAGCAGAAGTTAAGAAAACAAAGCCTGTGACTTATATTTTGAAAGATGAGAATGGCAATATAATCAAAGGAGGATTTTATACAGAAGAATTGTTAAAGACTAAATATAAAGACATGTATTTGGTAGAGAAGGTAATTAGGAGGAAGGGTGATTTATTATATGTCAAATGGCTCGGGTTCCCAAGTAGCCAGAACTCGTGGATTTCTGCAAAGGATGTATTAAAATGAATTTTAGGGTCAAAATATGGCAAGAGTCAAAACGGAAATTAGGGTGCAAAAGTCAGTAAATAGTTGGCAATTCAACCGTAATAGTTAATTTGGGAAATGTAAGTGAAATTTATTAAAACACTTGCCTAGGACAATAACATATCCAAATTGCAGACAAATCGGACAGTAAACACCAAAGATAGTTTTTTAGAATTTGAAAATTAATTTTTAAAAATATAGAGGAGGGATGGGGACAATATATTTAAGGCAGGGGTATATTTAATATAGGCCTGCGGGCGGGAGCTCTATAGGCGGGAGCTGGCGTCGGCTCAAAAACGGCTCCCCATAAGAATAACATGGGGAAAAAGCGCCGATTGTGGGGTTAAACCATCATTTCACCACTACTACTACAACCACCACTACTACAACAAATTTTTCTCACACTGCTTGGTTTACAAACCCGTATTGTGTTTATTACGTTGTTATTCCAGTAGCCGTTTTATTTATATAATGTAACGTGTTTTCTTTCTGTTGCATTGTTTTTGTTTTCGTTATGTAAATTATGTTAAATGTACAATTAAATCGATTTATATTATTCCATAAAATATAAATTGGAGCATTAAAATTTCCTGTGGCAATTGTCTAAAGACTAATGGAAATTTTAAGGAATTTCTTGTAATCTTCACCTCGAACTTTTTCATTATCACATAAAGTATAACAAATACTGTTTAGCTATTCCTTATATTATTTGTGAAAACCCCGATTCAGCATTAATGTAAATTTTTGCAATATATTAAATTACCTGAGTAAAAAGGGTTTGTCCCTTGTTATAGATTTAAACTTGAGCTCTACTGGAATTATATGCCCCGGTAGAAACGTACTACAACCGTACGTACCAGGCACATAACCTAGACTGATGATTTCTCCTTGCCTCTGCTTCACGTTGACTTGGACTTGGTGACCCTTAGACTTTAGACATGCCTACCGGCATTGAAATCTTGCTCTTTATTATTTAGCCTACTTTACAACATCTAAATGATAGAGGAAACTCAAACTGTGTGTTAAATAAATAGGGGTATTTCGGTTACGGAGATATTGAAAGTGCGAAATACAACACGTAATCCAATGTTAGTATAAGGCGAATAATTACGATTTTGTGTTTCGCGTATTTATATTAGTTGTATAAACTTTGGGCATCTGGTAGGGATTTATGTATATTGGCATAAACTACCTCCTGTAGACGCAAACTTCCTAAAACAGTATGTTATATTTGATGTTAACCCAATGTATAATATAATGACTAAATACAAAAGTGTACATTTTATATTTATGAGCAAGTTTGGAGGAAACGTGTTATGTTGCTATTACTATTTGAATAGCGTTCGTGTCCGGTTGTAGTATTCCAGCGTGATCTGCCTAATGTTATTCTCAAGGAGGATAAAACATGTTTATCCATAAAATCTGATTTTTGAGAATTTCCCTGTAGAAAACGAGCTATTGTAGTCTGTCCTGACTTGGGTCCGTAAACATAACAAATTTTCGCTTTAATCTCTCTAGCAGCAAAAACACTGGTTCTTGGAATTTGACTATGTAACATATTGTATAAAGCACGTTTTGTACATATGCACAATGTTGGATACGTGGCCGTTCACGGCGTAACTTTAGCTAAGAAGCCATCCGATTGCGATTACATTGTTATATTATATGAAGTACCTGGGGGGCCGAGCTTTTCTCGGGGGAAGGCGAGTCAGTTTGTTTAGATGAATTGGAGTAATATTTCACCACTTCCCCCTACTGATAATCAGATTTGTATATCTCATTTGAATCTTTTCTACATTTTTAAGGTCACTCCAGTTGTTATTTATAGCTCAATGTACCTTTGATTTATTTACTACTCTATATATGTAATCTTGTCTCAAATCTTTTAATCTCTGCTCTCAGGAAACCACATGTTAATAATCATAAACAACATGAGTAATACTTTGACAGTTCCCTGGTTGATTATGAACAGCTGTTACAATTCTTTTGTTTTGATTTGAAACTCCGTATGTCCAATGTTAATTTTTGTAACTTTTCAATTTAGTTTTCTAACATTATTTGATTTTTACTGGAGATGAAACCTGCCTAGAACATATTTGTATACCAGAACTTAGTTATTTCCAAAATTTGAAGGAAATCCTCAGAGCCGTTTTCGAGATAATTGTGCAACCAACCAACCAACCAACCAAACAATCAAGCAAACATTGCTCATATAAGAGTATAGGATGTGTATGAGCGTATGTTATGTTTGAAAACCAGATAGATCGGATCATGGGAAAAGGGGTTTATTGAGTTTTAAATAGATTAAAAATTAAATTTTTCAATTTGTCAATCAAAAATGTTTTTAAATCAAAATTGTTGACATGATTGTTTAAGAGCATACAAAAATAAAATCTACTATTCCGAATCATTAACCTAGTTGTTGCGGATACAATCCAATAAAAGTGTTCCCATGTTAATCTTACGAGAACTAAACATTTGTATAGCAGTTTATTTAGGTGAAAATAATTTGTTATCATCAGCTAATTCAGATCAAAAACACTTTAAATTCTTTAAACATAAACTGTTTGCAGATATATTGAAAAGGCTACAATCTTATTTTTTATCTAAAAATTGAAAAAACCTTCGGTAAATTGATTGAACTCTTGTTGAACATGCAGCAATTTATTTATTCCGTTATAAAACATGTAAACAAGATAATTTGTAAGTAGTTTCTTGTCATTACGAAGTGATATTTTAGAATTTCCCCGAAGTTTACTTACAGTAACCTTGTTCAATGCTTTACCTTTTGCAAGTTTTAAAATTTTTAAACGTTTATTAATAAAAAGCTGTTAAACGAATGTGTTCTATTTTTGAACTGGTAGAGAAAAGTGTACTGGAAAACATTTGTGTAAAATTTAAAAACGACCCTTGCAGCCATTTACACGTTATTACGTTACTAACACAAACACACTGACGGATAACAGATCAATGGCCCTGACAATACATAGATTCCCCGATTTTTCCCCTCATACTATCGCACATATAGAGCTCAGCGTAAAAAATACCTCTGGAGTTCTCATTAAGTGTCGGTAATTTGAAACATTTGTTTGTAATGACAGCTGAGTTCATCCCCTTACGCGATAACAGAGCAAACTCCTAGTGTTTCGATTTAGCATAGTAGCGAATTCGAGCAAATATGTTTCCTTTTGGATCACCCAGCTCATATAGGGTTCTATTACTTTGTATTGTAATGTCATTCCAGAAGTTAGGTTAAAACAGCGTTATTTCTTCATTACTGAGTTTTGTTAGTATCAACACATGTTCAATGTTTCACGTGTTGTCATATGATTAAACTCATTTCTATTATTCCGTAAGATTAACAATGGCACTTTGAAAGCCTAAGGGTCGTAGCCCTGTATGTTTTTTCCATCCCAGAAGTCATTTATATGAACATTAAAGGGCTTTCAAATATCACATAAACCATTGTTTAAATAATAATAGTTTTGTCAGTAGCATTGCCACAATCCGCTTATTCTTTTAATAAGTACATCCTGTAACAAAGATTTTCGTCATGCAAGGGGATGTTTCTCCAATTAAGCAGCATTTTAAGGCAGACTAGGTTGTTAGTGTTGTGTAACGGCTGCATGACCATTTGCAATGGTCAATACTCGGCTTCCGTCCACGTAACTAGTGTAACACACTAATTCAGATTCACACTTCACCTTTAATTTTAGGCTTTAAAGTGGGGAAATTATTTTAAATAAGATATTTTATTTAAATAATCTTACTTAAGAGACTGTTTGATTGGTCTGAAAATATTTTGGGACAAACGTTTTTAGATCTACTTACATTTAAAAAATATAAATACTATTTTCTAAAATACTTTGACCGTGGACCTACAAAAGCCTCTGATTGTTTTTATAAAACGAAGTAGGCAGGTTGAACCTTTAGAAATTGTATGCCAAGGCTAAATATTGATATGGTATACATATTTTAATTATTATTGCTTCATAAAGATAAAAATATGAAATATGTATCAGGACTTTACAGGTCAAGAGGTTGCAAGAGTAATTGGAATACCAACTTAAATTAATAAAAGGGGGTGCAAATTTTCAGTCTTAAAGTATGACGTGTTAATATTGACGTGCCAGGTTTGTCTGTAAATAAATATTGTTAATGGCAGAATCAATATATCTATAAATCAGAGTGTTATAATTATTATACTAAAAATATCTAACTAATTTCATATTTTTATGTGTTTACTGGCATTTGTTTCCTCTTGGAAAAAATAGATTGTTTTTTCAAGATATTCTATACCTTTTTGGTATACTTATGCATTATATCGATCATCAAATTTTAGGAGAATTTTCTAGTGGGAAAACCAAACAAACTATAATGAACAAAAGTAGAGTCGTTTTCTTGTTTAACCTACAACATACAGGCATTTTGAATGACTCATAACATTTCTGAGACTCCCAGAAGACTGCAACATCGTCGATGAGGGATTGAAATGGATTTCCGCCATCAGCAGCTATTCTCGATTGCCACATGTATTCTGCGAGGTAAGAATATAAACGAAAGCGACTTGTGCCCCTGTGTTTCTTGATGCACTATTTAGCTGAGCCTCATATACGCGTGTACGCGACGAGATGGACTAGTCGAGACACTGTCGCCACGCGCCGCGCCGGCCAATGAATGACCTTTCAACTGACCTTGACTGAGTGAGAGGGAATAGGAGTTTCGGCGACAAATGATAAATTATGACGACAAAAGCGTACTCTACACAATTTCAGTTACCTCACCTATCATGATCACCACAGCGTGCCGTTACAGGGGGTGGTCGGTATAATGCATAAGTACCAAGAAGTTTTATGACAAAATAATTTTAAAATTTCAATGAAAAGTATAACATCAAACACTTTGTTGTCATCGTTATTATAGTTGGTTCAAGAGAAAATAATTCCAAGTTTGTTTCAAGAAATGTGGAGAAGATTTACATTAGATAACAAAATTTTGACATTAGTTGCTCAGATTGTAGTAAAATACTCAATTAGTATGCTAACAAATAAATGTATACAACCATATTGAAATATTAAAATGTTTATTTAAGAATACATTATCTGTATACAGCGTGTCTCAAAAGCCGACAACCAAACTTCACAGACTTGTTATATGGACTATTTCCAACAAAAAATGTCGTATATTTGTTTATCATATTCTTCATAATTTACGAGCTTTTGATGTTTTTAATATTTTTTAAATCTGTGAATTACAATCTTATAAATTATTTTTAGGCAATACAATATACACGTAGGACCATAAAACCTTTACACTGTATAAAAATGAACAGTATTTTTTACAAAAATGCAGTTTAAGGAGTTTAATAAAATTCAAAAACACAATTTAACGCAGTTTTAATTCAAATTTTACATTTCAAACAAACATTTTACTTTCAAACAGTATTGTCTTTTACATTTTCTGCCTCAGAGTGATCCTATACCTTTAAAGCTCTCCCATAATACTATTAAGATATTAAAAGATGTATTTCCCTAATTTCAGTAATGGTGATTTTATTAAAATTATTACACTTTTTCTGAAATCAGCCATTAATTTTAAGTAACACAAATTATGAATAAAAAAAAATTGTGTTGGATTGTTTTTAATTTTATTAAACTCCTAAAAGTTGCATTTCTTTATAATTACTGTTTATTTATATACGCTGTAAAAGTTGTATGGTGCATATTTTCTTGCCTAAAAATGATTTATGAGATTGCAATATTTAGATTATAAAAAATATTAAAAACGGCAATAGCTTGTAAACTATGAAGGAGATGATATGAACATATTTGACATTTTTTGTTGGAAATAGTCCATTTAATAAGCCTGTGAAGGTTGGTCGTCGACTTTTGAGGCACCCTTTACATGCTTAATGCGAGTGGTGATAGAAATGTACGAGTATAAATAAATAATTGAAACAAAAAACATTCAAGTTACAACTTGAACGGAGCGGCGCTGAAGAGATTTAGATAACACCAGCTTGAACCTCAGTGAAACGCGAGAATGTCTGGTAGACGCAGTTCTTACAAGTTTTGTTTCTTGAGTGACAGTGGTCCTTAATCCAAGACATCCACCTGAATCCGGACATTGAGCATTCAAACAAGTGTAAAACAATAAGTGTTCAAGTGCAGTGGAATATAGTGATCATAACAGAGTCCCTATGAGTATCGGACCCTAGTGATGGAAACTAACACTGCGATTTGTTTGGGAATAAAGAATGTGTAGAAATAGATTGAAAACCCCTGTTGAACAAGGTGTGAAAGGTTGGTATTTCAAATTCATTTTAACATTAGTGTTTTTTGATTATTTTACTATTTCAGAAGCAAAATAGGCAGTGTGGTATTTTAACAGTTTTAATCAATACAGTAAATGTGTTATTCAACTCATGTGAATCATGACATGTTAAAATAATTGGACTCTTAAATTATATTTTCTTACACGTATTTCATGTTGTTAGAAATTGTGTGACATATTTACAGTATAATATACACGTAATTAGTTATTTGTATGTATTATTATGGTAGGTTTTTTATTTTCATACATTCCATTGGATATTTTCCAACGGTGTTTCAAAGTTTCAATTAACTGATTGTTTTATCAACACTTTTAACTTCATTTTCTGTCTACCTACTTATTACTAAACCATATGCAACCATAGTACGTCCAATTCATTCATTTTCCAAGCAGTGGAATCAAAACACTGTTTCCTTAGTGTTATATTTTCCTTATGTGACTACCAGTAAATACCGTATCGCGTAGTACCGTTACTATAAGGAATTCTCTAATATTGAATCAAATTGTCGTCTTTCTGAGGTCAAAATAGAAATATATCTTCTTTTACACAACTGGATTTTCTTATATGTTTCTTCTTGATTTTTTTATGGAGTTTTCGATATAGTTATTTTAGCAAGGGAACTTAACGGTATAAACCACAAATTTAGAATCAATCATTCTACATACATTATTTACAATTACTTGTCATATTTCATATTTCATTTTTAAATAGAATCATGAAGGAAATTCAAACTCACAACAACCACACCTTTTGAAAACCTTCTTTCTCTACTATATCCAATCAACCCATACTTCCGATTTCTAGAGATGTGTACCGACCACCTTTAGGCTGTTTAGACAACTAGAGGGTAGGTTTCAGGCTTTTTGGAATAATTGAATTATTATTGGTGAACTCATGCCAAAGCCCGCATTCTGGCGAATCTATAGCCAACAAACCCACTGTCAATAATGATTACCATCCGTTACCTTAAAAAACTTTCTTACTTGCCAAAATTGTATAACACGAAGACTTACGGAGGCATTATATACGTAACTGATAACACCATCAGGCATAAAAGTACAAGGCCATATCTATGTAATTTTTATTAACGTTTAAATATAAAAAATAATAATATTCGTAAGGTTATCCGCAATCTTAATATTTATTTATGTAATAAACATTTTAGAATTTGGGCTGTACGGAGTGTAAGACAACGTACTTTAAAGACCACGAACTCTAATATTTAACAACAGATTGTTCGGATTAAAGGCCAAACTAAAAACATTTATAGCGTTGATAACCCCACTTCATTAATTTTTATCGCGGAATCATTAAAAACAAATGATTATTGTAACTTAAGGTTTTGTTAAATGTACTCTAAATCTAAATTTAGAAATATATATTACGTTAAAGTTAGTTGTTCCTATGAAGCAAAATATAACTATTATTATATAATACGGCAATAAAATGTGTTTAGTTGAATATGGCTGACAATAACCAGTTGTTATTGTTTCGATATTGATTAAATTTAGCAATGATAACGATGTATATGGCTGTGTTAATAATGTACATTCAGTATAACGTTATTATAACCTATTACATACAACTTAACTACTGTTATGGTTAAAAACAACAAAAGTATCCCCGTTAAACTTTACCTATTTAAATCATGAGTAGCACACTAACTGGTAAATCTTGGCTCCGCCCCAAAGGCCTTCACTTTCCAGAATAAAAAAATTAAGACTTTCTGGAAAATATTTGCATATATGATAACTGTTATCTAGTCGACTTAGTAAACACCTAGTTTGTATAAAATTGTAATCAAACTACTTATAACTAGTTACAAGTATACTTTTTTTATAACAATTTTAATAAAACCAACGATACGTTTATTTAACATGTTTAGTTATATTTCCTCGATTACAGAATCATTATTCTAAGACGATACATAACAAAATGCCATGAAGTACGATGTAAAGTTCTTAATTATTTGCATTGTTACTTTAAATACCTTTTTATTCATAACAACTCTTGATTAAGATGAAAGTGGAACTGAAATTGTTGAACCAAAAAACGTAATTAGACCACGTGGACTTGAATAGAGGCAGTTTTAGAACCAAACGGAGCCAGGAATGATAATTTTGGTTGATTATTTAGTGGGTGTCAAATGTAACAGTTGGTTTCTAACCGCAGGCAAGGCAAATAGACAAGTGGCGCATAGTGAATGATGAGGGGTGTTCCACGTGGCGCTTGTGCTGGAGGACTACCGGCTGTTGTTACCTGTTACTTGTCATCTTTTACCTGTTACCTGTTACCTGCTACCTGTTTTTTTACCTAATTTTTGCCATACAAGTGATTGGTAAGAAAGCATTATTGTAAATCTGTTTTAAATTATTCTAAAATGTTGTGGACGAATTATTTCTAAATTCTATGTTATTGGCGATAAATTATTTTAAAAGAGGAACCGGTGTTTCAAAATTGTTACTTTAATTTCGCCTGCATATCGGGCTTGATTTGCAACAAACTTGCTTTACGTTTGTTGGACAGTAATTATAGTGTGCGTAATATTAAATATTAATAATACAATCAGCTCCATTAGTTACGTTGCCGATTATTATTTTACATTATTTCAGTAAAAGCAATATTTTTTGTTAATATTTTACCAAGTGTATTCATAATTATTTGTTTATAACTTGGAAGAGTAATACCTTTTGATAGGTAAGTAAATTTGTTCCACTTCTGTTAAAACGCCAGACAATTTATAACAATTAGATTTTCATAGATTTGTTTAATTATATTTAAAATATTAAAAATTACTTACCAACAAAATTGATAATTAAAATACCTTTAATTTAAGACGTAGTTGATAATTTGTTGACCCTAAACAAAAAAAATATTGTGTTTCCTCTTTAAAATTGGCCACACTGTTTAACGCCCTATTAAAGGTTAATTCACCGTAAGTAATTGTATCCTAAGAAATAAAAATGTATGTGTTCCGTTTTTATAACCAGAAGAATCGCGATAATATACGTGAGAAGAAAACTATTAATGACAGGCTGTCATCAACGTTGTTAATAAATTGAATAAAGAGCACCAACAGATTTTTTGAAATGGGAGCGTAGGTAATGAATTTATCGATTTGAATTACTGTTACTCGTACTAAATATAAAATTAGTTTTACAGGTACTTGGTGGGCATTATAACATAGGAACTTTGATAGCTAGTGGGATGGAGCCCCGATGAACTTTTGGAACAAGAATAACCTCATGTGTGATTTTGGTGTGTTTCCTATGGTTCCTACTTTATTTCAACTTAATCTGTCTCGTAGGTTGGTGCATTATTTCTAATATGAATTAATTAAAATTCTAAAGGATGGAATCCTAGAGGATATTTGAAAGGGAGTTGCCCTACGTATAATATCTTGGAGTAATCCCAAACTTCCTACCAAAGACAATATATATACTAGGTGTACACTCATTCCTCGCGTATAAGGATAATTGAAACATATGATCAAACTGAAATCGAGTCTCATACAAAATTCAATATCTGATTTGAGTAACATCATCAGAATACATTCCGTTATCATTAAACTGCCACCAGAATCCGGGTTTTATGTCTATCTATCTATAGTTTTAGTCAATTCTCCCCTAAAACTTAATTATCGCGGTGGCTGAGAGGGTATCGCACTGGCTCTTGGAGCGTAAGGTCGCAGGTTCGGATCCCGCCGCTGACCTAACATTTTATCCGTGGAAAAACATACATACATTTATGACTTGTTTTTATCAAAGTAAATGTTGTATAAATACGTACATTTATTTATTTTTAAAATAAATTGAAGATTTCAGACATGGTTTGTTGTTAGGATTGGCATGGGTGCGTTATCTTAGAAAAGAGTATTTTGTGCTAAGCAGTGACTTTAGCAGTGTCGTTAATTTAACTTTTAAGAGAACAGCGAGTTTCCTATATGAACTAATGTTAACAATTTGTATAGGCCAAGTCAAAATATCCTTAAGGATTAACAATAAGTCGTCAGGTCCAGTTATTTAGATGAAAAAATAAAAATTGCTGATTCCTTCCAGGAAAATAATTTTACAGTCTTCGAGGAAGTGTACTGTAATTCAGAGAAAGGTTCAAACAGGAGATGTGATATTGTGGTATTAGATTAAAAGAAGAAAAAAAAACACTGGTTATATTATTGACCCTACTGTGAGGTTTAAGGCTTGTAAAACTCAACCGGATGAAGTGGACAGTGAAAAAAAGAAAATTTACGAACCCACAATATCATATCTAAAATAAAAATACGGAATGACCAAATATGAAGTAATTGGACTATTAATCGGTTCAAGAGGAACCATATCAAATTTGTTGTGTTTGTTTTGGAAAAGATTCGGCCTGAAAAATGAAGTTTTATAAAAGATTTCTGCTACAGCCTTAAAACATTCTGTCGCAATTCTAAGAAACCATCTATATGCTCAACATTGAAATTTAAAATCAACTTCAAAATTGTATTCTGTTCGTTAATATTTGTACTGAATCCTTTGTATTTTATGCAGCTTTCTCGATGGAGAAGGAAGGTGTTAATTTATTATAAATAAATTATCTTTATATATATAATGTTTCAATAGCCTAGGCTATCATGAAATTAATACTATAAACATGGGTTCGCCCAAGTCCGTAAATGAAACTTCTAAAATGACAAGTAGCCTAAGTGTATATGCCTACATTTTATAGTCATAGGTCCAAGTTTATGGTGAAAACAGCTCACTATAATCCAAACCTAGGAGATGTCAAATCATTTCAGATAACCTGTACAAAAGGCTTAGTTTGGTTAGAATAGTTTAAAGCTTTTGTTTTGGTTCGCTACAACATTCCTGGTAATGTGTTTAAAGTATTTTACAACAGTTGTATTTTACAAAATGATATTTCAATATATTGTTTCAATAGCCTAGGCTATCATGAAATTAAATTCTGTAAACATGGGTTGGTCCAAGACCGTACATGAAACTTCTAAAATGGAAAGTAGCCTATGTGTATAGGCCTACATTTTATAGCCATAAGTCCAAGTTTATGATGAAAACAGCTCACTATAAACCAAACCTAGGATTTGTCAAATCATTTCAGATAACCTGTATAAAAGGCTTAGTTCGGTTAGAATAGTTTAAAGCTTTTATTTTGGTTCGCTACAACATTCCTGGTAATGTGTTTTACATAAGTTGTATTACCAGTTTAATGTCGGCTTACTCTTACTGTAATCCAACCCTAGGCTATGTCAAATCACTCAAGATAACCTTCCGAAAAAGGCTGTTTGGCTAGAATAATCTATAGCTTTTATTGTGGTTACCTACTACATTACTGGTAATGTATTTTAGGTAATGTAGACAATTTTTATTATTAATTTAGTGAAAATATAACCTAGCAAATAATTGTCCTACAAAATAAATTTTAAGGTTGTTCGCTTACTATGACTAACTTCATCAACGCTATCTAGACAAATTGAGGCTTTGTATACTTTTTACACATGACAATCACAATATTACCAATTGTCTAAAAAATGTAATAAAACAAACTATTTTATAAATTAAGTTAATATCTTAGTATCTACATTCATCAAAAAGTTATTTTGAGTTTTCCGATCTGCCACACACGTCGTCTGTCGTCTCCCACTGTTACAATCGTCGCCTCTGACCGACGGACGATATTTACACAGAGTAGGCGTACTAAGAGAATATTAACTGTATAGATATTTTTTTTAAAACGTACACTTAATAATTTCTAAAATAGTAAATATGCTCACAACTTAAAAATATACTTCGATTTATCTCTCTTGTGTGTTTTGTGTTGGTAAAAAAACTTTTGTTATCCAGTATAACAAAATATACTCTAGTAAACTAACTATTGTTACTCTGTTGTTGAAACATAGACATCGGTTAAATTTTAACGATTCAAGTACCACTAAAATGGCTTCCAATGATATTCTTATGGAGAAAAAAAATAAATTTGGTTTTAAGATAATTTGATTAATACTGAACGAAATTATCTGAATAACGAACTCGACCGAGATTTTGACCAGTTAAGTTTTTCTGAAAAATTGTAAGTTTAACTGTGGAGGCGTTCTCGAGTTATTTTGGTCACAGACACGCCAGTTGAGTTGATTCTCTTACCAGTCTAAGCAGTAAAGGATAACTTCACTTCGTTCAATTATCCAATTATTCAATTATTTATGACGAAATGCCTGTATTTAGCAGACTTGTTCTGTATGTAATATGTTTGCATTAATAAAGCTCTTGTATCTTGAATCCCCGTTGCTCAATCAAACCGTCACTAAACGGATGGTATTTTAAAATTATATTTATATAAATATGCATTGTAATTGCGAGAAATTTCCTTTAATTGTGTTACTATTTTTTACTTATAACTCGCTATTTTATGAAAATGTTGTTTTTTAAAGTAGAGATGAATAATCCACAAAACAGTACTTATGTTTTAAATTGATCAGTCTTGGAAACCATGCCTTTTTCAAGTTTCATTAATGCAGAGCAGAGCGTTTTCAATCATAAGAAAAACTATAATAATAATTATACAGCTTGACTTTCCATTGCTGCAACTAATTACTACTAATGTAACCAGAATAGCTGATGCAATATTATTATGTAATGAAAGATGATGCAAAACAAATAATAAATAAACAATTGTTTGCACAGGTGTTATGAAATGTTGTACTCGTCTTCTCTCTGTCTAATTATTGACTGCCGATTATATTAGTTTCATTCTAGAAAACTTGGTGTCTTGCACGTAATTCAAAGATGCATCATCCTTATCTATTATATTTCTTGGTAAAACATAATTTGAGTTTAAAATTAGAATAGATTAATATTAATTATTAATTATGTATATGTAATTTGTATTAGTTTATTATTTAAACTAAAGGAAATTTTACCTTTTTCAACTAACACTTGCTTAACGATTTTCTTTAGCTGAGACCCGAATAAAATCTGAATAGATGGTCATGATTCCTTTGTACGGTTTATGATTCATGTAAATAATAATATTTATCATATCATACTTATATTATAAAGCTGAAAGTTTTTTTGTTTATGAGTTTGTTTAATTGTTTGTGGCTCAATCACGCTTAAACTTTGTAACCAATTGACCTGATATTTGGTAGGAAGACAGCTATATCCTAAAGTGTCATACAGTCCTAATCACGTTTTACAATTTATTTAGAGCTTTGCCCCCAGTGATTTATGAACTTCCCATGTTAATCTTATGGGTACTAACCAGTGATCCTACTAATATTATAGATTTGAAATTATGTTTGTTTTCTTATTTGAGGCTCACGCTCTAACCATTGGACTGATTGAGTTCGAATTTGGAAGAGGGGTTCTTGATAGTCCTGAGTAACACATTGGCATATTAAAGTTGTGAAAATCCTTTAAGGCTTTGCCCCACGGGGGTTCAAAGTTTCCATGTATTCCCTATAGACATTCATTATTGTTTGAGCTGATGAAATACAAACAGCTGATTTTGATTCGTATTACTTCCACGACCTAACCACAGAATGCAGCACACACAACTGTCATGGTTGAATTTCCCCCATAGGGAAGAAGATATTACCGTAGGTGGCATGGTAAGACCACAGACAAGATTCGTTTCTCTGTGGTAAGACTAAAGCCCGCGACTTTGACAACTTTTCGTTTTGAGGTCCCCAGATGCCAAAAACACTATTCGTTCAAATTTATATATATATGTGTGTGTGTGTGTGTGTGTGTGTGTGTGTGTGTGTGTGTGTGTGTGTGTGTGTGTGTGCGCGCGCGCGCGCGCTAGTTACCTCGATAACTTTAGAAAGAAATGTCCGATTTTCATTAAATTTAGCACAAATTTGAAGAGTAACATTTATGACTTTAGGTTCGAAAACCAGATTGATCGGATTATGGGAAGGGTTTTTTGGAGGGGGTTTAAACTTTTCCGAAAATCAGTTTTTTTAATCTTTGACCTAAAATTTTTAAAACCCTCAATTTTGATTATAGCCATTTAATAGAGCTTAAAAAATAAATAATTTTGTATTTTGAATTATTAATATAGGTTAATTGGTTGCGGAGAAAATCCAAAAAATGTGTTCATAAAATTGCCCTTGTTAATCTTATTGGAAAAAAGTTTTAGCTTTTCCTCAGATACTTTAATAAAAACTGCACGTTTATTTTTACCAATAAGTTCAGTTCCACAAAACAATCATTTTGTGTGTTTTAATTGTTGTACTACGACCAACCGTTACAAAGATATTCAAAGTGGTAAACACAGTACGTTGTCAAATGTTATCCTTAAGGCGGCCACACACTATCGGACTTTTGCCCGAACCAGACATCGAACAAGACATCGGACCGAGCAGGGAGCAGGGAGTAGGGCATGAAGGTAGCTAAATTCACTCCGAACTTCTTCCCGATCAAGACCCCGGATCAAGACATCGGATCGGACAGATTGAGCGCGAAAACACCGAGCGGGGTAAAAACGGTGGGGACCATTTTAGTTGCCGTTGTGCTGGTCGGCCATGTACTTGTGGGGTTTAGGGAATGCAGGTAGGGTGGTAGGGGGCTGGGGTTATATAGTAGAGATTAATTTATAGTTGCATATGAATTGAATGTACTAACATTATTAATTTTATTTAGGTTAAACTAGTTTAGCAGATTTATCTGTTAACAAATCAAATATCTATCACTGTTTCTTGCAAAGCAGTAGGCCTGGATATTATTAACTATGTAGGAGGATTGTAACATAGCTCCTAGCGGCGGGGCTCGTGACGGCTCTCGGGACAGCGCTCGGGACGGCGCTCGGAGCAGCGTATGGAGGTACCACACACTACCGAACCCCGAACCAGACCCCGAACAAGACATCGGACCGATCTTTCTTTGATCTTTCGTCAAAAACCCACCTCTAGAGCGCTCGGTGCTCGGTTCGATGTCTTGTACGGTGTCTGGTTTGGAGGCCCCACAAACTACCGGATTTTCTCCCTTCGAAGCCAAATCCTGCTCGGTTCGATGTCTTGTTCGGGAAAAATTCCGGTAGTGTGTGGCCGTCTTTATGGGGAATAAATACAATTTGAAATCCCGATTATTTATGAATGTACATTGATGAAACTTGGTATGTGGCTTCAAAAATTTGTGGTATATTGATATTTGCACACAAAAAATGTTTTTTTTTGTTGATTTTCCTCGTGGCAGCAAACCTGCATACTCGGCCCCCATGTTATTCATATGGAGAATAAGTAAAGTTTTATATCTTCCTTAGCAATTAACCTAAATTCATAAAACTTGGTATGTAGCTTCACCAAATTGATATTGATAATTGACAAAAACACACGTTTCTTACCTTCCTCGTTGCAGCAAACCTGCGTACTCAGCCCTAATTTTATTCTTATGGAGAATAAATAAAATGCTATAAATTAATTATTTATTCATGTAAGTTTGTGAAACTTGGTAAATGCCTATATGTAGTAGTGAGACACATATTCAAGCATTAGAAATTCGCTGAGGTTGCAGGTTTGCTGCGACGGGGGTATTTATAAATCATTTGCGTGGCGAAGCCTGCGGGTAACAGCTAGTCAGATATACTAACATTTACAGGGTTAGATAATAAATAAAACAGGTGATCTGCATTGAGATTGTAAACAAAAATTTCAGTTTATTTATTTATTTATATTTTGGTTTAAAATGTTGTTGCTCGTTCAACCACGAAATTACCTGTCTCACAATAAAACCGGGAAATCGTAAATCAAATTTGTCCGAAAGTTAAAAAAAAAACTATTTAGTAAAGTGGATAAGAGTCAGGAAACCTAAGGAGAAATGGAAATTATAATACATTCTACAAGCTCATCGGCAGGCAGCACACAGAGCAGAAGAAACTCCAGAAGAATAGCAACTTTGACGTGAAGGGCAAGCTCAGCTGCAGGCCAGTTTGAGAGCAAGTGAAATTGCACTATGGAAGAGCAGTGATCTGCAGAAACTATTGAGGAATACGTGGAGTCTTTGAAATTGCTGCCTTGGAATATGTCGCAACTCTTAGTTAGATAACATATATCTTACTAACGCTACGTAGTGAACCCGGGCGAAGCCGCGACGGGTAACGGATAGTATCCTACTAATGTTATGAATCTGAAAGTTTGGATGTATTTGGATATTTGGATATTTAGAGTTCCATCACGCATAAACTACTGGACCGATTACTCTAAAATGTTGCATGAACATAGCTTACTTATCACTTGAACATATAGGTCTAATAATTTCCACATCCAACTTTAGGGCTTCCACCCCACGGGTATTGTAAGTTCCAATGCAAATCTTATGGGGAAGATATAATTTATAAAATTACCAGCTGTGGTTGTTTGTCAGTTAGGATAAAGAAGTCATTTAGTAAAACAAAGATTTGATCGTGCTGGTCAGATTAATATTTTTAATGTGTTTTAATTTGTCGCGAGCGAAGCTGCGGGAAACAGCAGGTATTTATATATTTACATACTGGCCATGAGATTTAGAAAATGTAATGGGACTTTTTGAGGCACTGCATAGTTGTGAAATGGTCCACATTTTAAAACGTTAAGACCAGCCTACAAATACAATTTAAACCATGTCTGAAATTGAACTACATTTATTATTGTTGTTGTTGTTTGTAGTTATGTATCAATGTTATTTCGTGTTGAGTAAAACATATTTTAACACACGAAATAGTTATAAAACAAACCACATGACCAAACCTTTAAATTTTAAAAAATCCGTACGGTAATTTTTGCTAGTTAATTTTTTGGTAATATTACCGAATTTACCCTAGAGGGAAGAAGCTATTACCGTAGATGGCATGGTAAGATTTAAGCCTGAGACCATGATAACTTTTTGTTTTGAGGTCCCCAGATGCCAAAAACACAATTAGTTCAAATTTATACATATATATATATATTTTATATATATATATATATATATATATATATATCCATTACCGCGATAAATTTTCGTTCAAATTTATATATATATATATATATATATATATATATATATATATATGTCCGTTAGCACGATAACTTTTAAAATAAATGCCCGATTTTGATGATAGCCTTCAAAATTTTTTTATAGCCATTTTATAGAGCTTAAAAAACAAGTAATTTTGTATTTTTAATCATTAACCTAAGTTAAGTGGTTGTAGAGAAAAGTCAAAATACCCCCGTCGCAGCAAACCTGCGTACTCAGCGAATTTATAATGCATATATATGACTATCACTACTACCTAGAGCCACTTACCAAGTTTCACAAAAATACATTCATTAATATGTAGCATTTTATTTATTCTCCATAAGAATAACATTATAATTGAGTACGCAGGTTTGCTGCAACAAAGAAGATAAGAAATGTGTTTTTTGCAATTATCAATATAACTCAACCAGGTGAAGCTACATACCAAGTTTTATTAATTGAGGTTCATAACTAAGGGAGATATAAAATTTTACTTGTTCTCCATATGGATAACATGGGGGCCGAGTATACTGGTTTGCTGCTACCAGAAAAATCAAAAAAACCTTTTTTGTACCAATATCAATATACTACAACTATTTGAAGCCGCATACCAAGTTTCATCAATATACATACATAAATAATGGAAATATAACATTTTATTTATTCCCCATAAGGACAACATTGGACAACGTACTGTGTTAAGCACGTTGAATATCACTGCAACGGTTGGACGTAAAACAACAATTAAAATGCCAAAATGATTGTTTTGTAGAGCTAAGCTGATTGGTAGAAAGAAATGTGGAGGTTTTAGTGAAATTATCGGAGGAAAATTTAAAAACCGTATTCCCATAAGATTAACATGGGAAATTTTATGGAGACATTTGTTGACTTTTCTCCACAACCACTAAACCTAGCTTAATGATTCAAAATACTAGATTGTTTGTTTTTTAAGCTCTATAAAATGGATATAACCAAAATCTGGTGTTTTTTTAAATTTTAGGGTAAAAAGTTCAAAAACTGATTTTTGGAAAATTTTAAACCCCCATAAAACCTTCTTCCCATAGACCGATCGATCTGGTTTTCGAACTAAAGTCATAAATGTTACTTTCCACATTTGTGCCAAATTTCATCAAAATCGGGCAATTTTTTCAAAAGTTATCGCGGTAACGGACACACACACACACACACACACACACACACACACACACACACACACACACACACACATATATATATATATATATATATATATATATATTTGAACGGATAGTGGTTTTGGCTTCTGGGGACCTCAAAACAAAAATTTATCATGGTCTCGGGCTTAAGTCTTACCATGCCACCTACGGTAATAGCTTCTTCCCTATAGGGGAAATTCGCTAAAACGTGTCCATAAAATTTCCCATGTTAATCTTATGGGGAAAAGTTTTTGGATTTTCCTCAGATAATTTTACTTAAAACTTCACATTTCTTTTTACCAATCAGTTTAGCTCTCCAGAAAAATAATTTTGGTGATTTAATTGTTGTTATAGGTCCAACCGCTGCAGAGATATTCAAAGTGCTAAACACAGTACGTTGTCCAATGTTATCCTTATGGAGGATAAATCAAATTTGATATCTTGATTATTTATGAATGTATATTGATGAAACTTGGTATGCGGCTTAAAGTAGCTGTGGTATATTGATATTTTTATGAATAGAGATTTTGTTGATTTTTCCCGCAGCAGCGAACCTTTATACTCGGCCCCCAAGTTATTCATATGCAGAATAAGTAAAGTTTTAAATCTCCCTTAGTTATGAACCTAAATTAATAAAATTCGGTATTTAGCTTCACCTGGTCGAGTTATATTGATAATTACAAAGATACACATTTCTTATCTTACTCGTTGCAGCAAACCTGCGTACCTGCGTCCTAATGTTATTCTTAAGGAGAATAAATCAAATGCTATATATAACTTATTTGTGAATGTATTTTTGTGAAACTTGGTAAGTGGCTCTATGTAGTAGCAAGGCACATATATATGTATTGGAAATTCACTGAGGACGCAGGTTTGCTGCTACGGGGGTATTATTAAAACTCTAACAATAAGAGACTGTCTAACTATATATGAAACTCATATACGTTTTTTTCTATCAGGTGTTTGTTTTCGCACCCTGGACTGCCGCCGAAAACGGAATTGGTAAGGCAGGATGCTGATAATGCTTAAAATATGATAACTTGCCTATTAGGCCTAATATCATTTCTTCATACATGGTGGTTGGATATAGAAATGGGTGGATATAGATATGGAGTTTTCTTCAAATCGTTTTCGTTAAAATTGAAAGGACGTTTTGATGCTCCCTTTAGAAAATAAAGTAATTTTCAAGGCGATGTATGTCTGTCAGTCAGTCAGTATGGTGTGTGACTCGACCACACCATTGGTCCGATTTATATAACATGTTGTATGCAATTACAAATACACGATGACTATAGGTTTTCAATGTTTAAGCAGAAAATCTTTATTTCTCAAAAATCTCTAAAACCCATAGATATATAAATTTCCACATTTCTTAGAGGAAATAACCGGTTATACCCCACTTTCAGCACGTTTTCCCCATAAGAATAACATAGGGATCGGTTTTTGCGCAGACACCCGATCCCGCCCTATACAAATTTCCTCTTTAGCCTAATCCAACCCTATACTATTTTTTCCAACCCCATATTTTCTAAAATGTTAAAGCATAAAGTGGTAATATATTACTTAAATTACATGTTACATAGTCAAAAGTACCATAATCAACAACGATCAATCACAACACGTCATTATTACATCAAATGCATAGTAGTGTATATTTCGGGCATTTTTATGGACGGGCGGGGGCGGCGGTGGAGCGAGATTTTTCCTCCGGCAGGATTTTCCTCCCGCGGGACAGATTGTGTAAAATACTGCTATATTTTAATTTTATATAAAATACTCTTCTATTTTACATTTTAAATAAATACCCCAAGATAAATTTGAGTAGTATATATTCGGGAGGGAGCGGGGGATGATGGAGATTTTCCCGGACCGGGATTTTTCTCACCAGGACAATTTGTAGAGGTATTCGGTTTTAGGATTTTATATTTTACATTTTACATAAAATATTTATTTTTATTTTAAACACGCCCCGATATTCTTTCCCCAAATTATTTTACTACATCCTTTGAGGATGTTCACGAGTTCTGGCTACTAGGGAACCCAAGCCACTTGACATATAATAAATCACCCTTCCTCCTGATTACCGTCTCAACTAAATACATGTCTTTATATGTAGTTTTTAAAAATTCTTGCTTATAAAATCCTCCTTTGATTATATTTCCATTCGCATCTTTCAAAATAAAAGTCACAGGCTTTGTTTTCTTAACTTCTGCTATTGTAAAAAGCTCCTCTGAACAATTTGGGATATATCCTTTACTAAATACATTATTATACTTGGAAATCCTTACACTATCCCCCACCTTATATCTTGGCTTTTTAACCTGTACTTCAGATTCAAACCTTTCATGTACACCTTTATAGTTATTAGCATTTACTTGGTTAGGCTTGATCTCCATGGACCTATGTAATTTATTATTATATATATTTATTAATTTTGGCCACAGTGACTAGAGACATTTGACATTTGTCACAGTGAAAAGAGTTAAGTAAATCCAACCATTTCTAACTCCCTTCGGTACTAAACTCTGTATAGCCAAATCTTTCCATAATAGCCGGCTTAGTTGTAGAGTAAGTGTGGTAGTGATTAATATTTAGCTTTTTCATTAGTTTGGTGAAATGTTAATTAAAAAAATCTTTTCCATTATCAGATTGAATATTTTTAACTCCCTTTGGGAGAAAAGTTTTTATGGCTTCTGCGACTACTAATCCCGTTTTACTCTTTAGTTGAGCAGCCTAAGCTTTTTTAGAAAATGTTTCTATTAAAGTTAAAATATATTTTTCCCCAGAATTCTTTCTAGCATAATTCTTCATATCTATTACATCTATTTTTACAGTTTCATTTATACCCAAAACTTTAAAAGATCTTCTAACAAAATACTTTCTCGCAGGCTTATGCAACTCATAAGCAATCTTTTCCATTTTTATTCTTTATTTTTTATACCACTTTATAAATTTATCACCACTCTCTGTACTAAAAGGCTTACAATTAGCATCAACTAATAAATCATCTATCATTCTTCTATAAACATAATTTTCTGGTAGATATTCCTGTCCATCTAAAGTCTTAAATCCGCTTAAAGATGAAGAGTTTGGCACCAACAATTTAGAATAAACCTTTTTATCCATAAAATCAAACTCATAAGCGTCATGTTTAAATCTTTTACTTTTATCATCAAAACTCAAAGCCTGTGACATTAAACAAATATCGGTGTCATATTTCCCCTTAGGTACATTCCTTATACATTTTTCTTTTGCATCCCACCCATCTTTAACTAATGTCATTACTTTATACTTGTATCCCCCTATTGTATTACGTTTTTCTCAGCCTTTGCTAATACTTGACTAGTCACCACTACATCTTGTGAATGTATACCCGATCCAACACCTGTTATTCTTTTACTATGGGCAAAATACCCACTATTTTCTTTGACTTTTTATAGCACAATCATTAGATTGAGTGTCAGGTTTAAGATTAGTTAACCTTTTATCGTTAAAATCCCACTGGTCTGGATTTGATTTTGGTATTTGAGAGACACATACAGCATCACCGTTATTTGTACCCTCAACTTAGTATACAATTTTATGCTTTGTACCATCCTCGTATTTACTATTACCCTATTTTAACACGCCACGGTCATATTGTAATAATTGATTGACAACCGCCACATCACCTGACAAAGTTCCAGGTAAGATGTTTATTAATTGCTTATTTTGACGATCAAATTTATTATTATTTTATGTTATAGTCTGATGTTTTGTAACCCAATCATTATCATCAACACCGCGTTTGACACGAACTAGCCTTTTATTCCCAAAATCCCAAAATCCTTTACTTTTTGTTGGTAATTGAGAAACATTTTCAGCATCACCACCTTCTTTGACCCCTCCCAGGTTACTAATTTTATGGAGTTTAGCATTCCAATTGTTTTCTTTTAGTTCTAAAAATTCATATTTATCATCAGCCTGTACAAAGGCACCATCTTTTCTTATTAAAGTCTGTTGTAAAATTGGGAATTCGTCTAAATTTTCAGCACATTCCCAATCTTTCTTTTTTTTGTATTCCAAATATCTTTCTCCAATTCTAAAAATTCACATTTATTATCACCCTGTACAAAGGCACCATCTTTTCTTATTAAAGTGTATTGTAAAGTTGGGACCTCATCTAAATTTTAGCATTCTTAACATTCCCAATCTTTTGCTTTTTGGCATTCCAAACATTTTCCTCCGATTCTAAAAGATCGTTTTTATTATCACCGTGTAAAAAGGCAACATTTTTTTTTTTAAAGTCTGCTCTAATGTGGGTACATCGTCTAAACTTTCACCCCTTTTCACATTCCCATTCTTTCACTTTTTTAAATTCCAAATATCTTTCTCCGATTCTAAAAATTCATATTTATTATCACCCAGTACAAAAGCATCATTTTTTCTGGTTAACGACTGGCCCAAACTTGATACATCATCAATAAACTCCCCATCTTTAGCACTACCACCAATTTTACAATTTAAAGAATTCCAACTATTATATTTTAATTTTAAAGTAGCTTCCTTAGATACTTTATGCTTCTGGTTTACTATATGGGATACGTACGCGATGAAATGTATCTATAAACATCTTTTTATTTAATAAATAATTCAATTTTCTCTCAATTCTTCTATAATAGAATCTATCTCAATTCCCAACCCCGTATTCCCAGCTTGTTACCTTAACCAAAGCAGTCTTAACCTATCTACAAGTTCATTAGGATCGTCCCAATAAACATAGTATATTTTAAAACCAGTTACCTGCCTTAAACCTTTACCAACAGTCTTAAACAGGGGTTTAATTATATTAAGATATTTAGTGTGTTTACTACTTGACATCGCCAAACCTGTTTTATAACCCTTTAAATGTGCATTTGTAGCTTCCTAATTTCTTTATAATTTTGTAAATCAGCCTGGCTATAGTTTACGGTTTCTTTTAAACTTAACAATTCCCACAGACCCTTTGTCCCTTTATAAATTTTATCTCCAACTGTAACATCATCATTGGCAATTTAAAATTCCTGATTACGGATACAATAATTTATTAGCTTCTCGCCAAATACCATACGTGGTACTGTCATACTACTTCTACTAAGGTAATTTCCTAAATATTCTCATGCTAAAAGACCAAAATCTAACTGTGCGGTGTCATCTGGGTTATTCTTGGTATTTTAGACGGGGCCATTTCTAAAATCATTGAGAGAACTGTCCTCTCTGTAGTTTTGGTAGCTAAATATTTAACTCTTGCAAAGGCCCTATTAAAGTTTGTAATGTTTGGAACCTCTGTTCAGCCTATAGAAACTTACCACGTTTTAATGCCCTAAATTTCTCTCTTATTTGTTTTGCAGAGTCTACCAATTCTCGTTGAATATTTATTTTAATTTTATTTACATTTTATTTATCTCATTTGTCAAAGGATTATACTCAAATACTTTATCGAGTATTAATAAGCAATATACAGATGTGTTTGAGGGGCCATTTTCTGCAGTTTAAATTTCAAATTTAATATCTACAACCCACTCTTTGACCGATTCATTCTGCCTACAACAGTATATTACAATTTGTGGATATTTCTTTATCAAGTTAGCTCTCTTAAACATAGGATTGGGTACAGTGTTGTAGTAACTCTCCCTAAACCTCAAAAACATCTCATAAGCTTTAGAGGCAACTCCTTTTTGAAATTCGAGATTTTAATCACTATAAGGGTAAACTCAGAGTTTAAAAATACTTTGAGATTTTTCAATTTACAGTGAACAAGTTCGCCAGTTATTTTTCGTGCACTATTGTCCCAACCTGTTTGGAAACCACATACAATATACCTAGGCTTCTCCAAATTCAAAGACGTCTTAACTTACCATGTATGTCTCTTGGTTTTGGAGTATGATGGGATTTCGTTTAGCTCCAAACTTCTAAATGCGATTTGCAAATTTTATTTTTGAATATCATCTTTTGTAATAGCATTTTCTCTCCATCAGATGACATCACATGTGGCATCACCCACTGGATCGATTTAAGTGTAATTTTCTGAGTACGATCGACCCCACTGGTTGGAGCATTAGCTGTAGTTAATATACAATTTAAGTCGTTTTTGGATGCTTTCAACACCAATTCTTGTTTTACATTTACTAAAACCTTATTAAAATCCTGAAACAAATCCATTAACAGCTCTATGGGACACTAAACATGCCACTAAGTACTAAACATGCCACTTTTATGGAACGCCTTTAATTATGTGTCAGAATCAAATGCTACATTTGACAATTTAGTTGTTTTATTGTAAGAGCACAATATTTTCATAAGAATGGAAATTCCTAGATTTCTTAAAATGTCTAATGCTTTACCAGCGACTTCGTGTCTAATTTCGTCAAATAAGAATGCAAATGCATTATTTATAAAATTCCTTTATCATGATTCTCCATTTCTCCTTTAATATACAGATAACTCCTACATGGGAGAGTTAGTAAATCTTGATTATTCATACATATTCGAATTTCATCGGAAGTATTTATTTCCACGGTGTTGTGGGGAACATAGGAGTGATTTTGAATACTAACCACACTATCATTGAATTGGGATTTCCCTGTAACATCTAGAAAATCTTCCATTTGTATTAATAGAAAATTTTAACTTCAGTCCAATTGATCGCGGAAACCTGGCATTTTTCACATTCAGTCCGTTCTTGTAAATTCTCATATATTTTTATATGACAAGTAATTGTGGTTTCTTCTCCATTAAAGTCAATTAGCCTTGTGTGTTAGTCTGCAGCTGAAATGCTAACAACATCTAAACTTCTCTTATTTACAGGGAAATATGTAATATTTCTTGGGACCTCAATAATTTTGTAGCCGGGAGAAGCTTCCGGATGAAAACTATGTATAGTGTGTGATTTGTCACCATTTAAATAAGACCCATTCGCAATAGTAAATTTTTCTCTAATCACTTTTAAATTATTTATGTTGATTTTATTTACAGATTTAAATGGAACATCGGGAGTAGTAAATCCTTTAAATCCCAATTATACAGACCTAAACACGGTTTTGTAAAATCAAACACATGGCTAGAATGTAATGTGGCTTTCATAGTTTTATTGTTGGCTATATATAAAAAGTCTGGAAGTTGCTTTTGATTTTCCTTCGCAAGCTCAAACACTTCGTACCATAAAAATGTTCCAAATATAATTGAAAGTCCCTTCAGTAATTTCAATTATATTTGGAACATTTTTATGGTAATAATACAGTTCTCACCCTCGTCTATTATTACTTTGGTGTCTTTAAGTTTATTTAATTTTGGAACTAGCCCTTTGTAAAATATAAGTTTGACTTTTGTATTAATCAATGCTAAATTTTTTTGTATTTTAATTTCAAGTTTACCATCTAATGCCCCGTTTAATTCATCCATTGTGACCTCCTCTTTTGGTGTTGTAATTTTTTAATTTTTTTGATATGTCAAAGTATATATAGGGTTTTAACATTAAATATAGCAACTTGAAAATCTACTAACCCAATTGAATGGCTCCCGCCAGTAACGTTGTAAGCGACAAATTTTACAAAATCAAGATTTCTATGCAGTAGGGTTGGGAACGACATCCTAAACTAGTGCAGGGTATTTATTTGTTGATATCTTTTAAGTTGGCAGTACTAGGACCGGTGGAAAACCAAGAGTTTTTGGTCCCTCCGTGCAGTAATGTTGCATGTGTTCGGGATGGCAACACCACCGTGGGCGAGTCTTTGCCCTCGGATATAAATGGGATTAACCGCAATAAAAAAAACGTTCATTAACATTCAAAACTGGTCCAGGAATGTTTGAAAAGTAAATAGAAATGCCGGGAACCCTACATCAGTGAAAATAATATACCTGTACCACGACAACAGCCACCACGTGAGGTACGTGCAGTAACGTTATAACCGCCAAGTGCCCAAAACTCTTTTTAATCATAAAACTACACATTACCAGTTTTACAAGTCTTAGAATTAAAAACTAAAGGGCTTAAGACTGTTTACAAGAAATGTATTTTATTTGAATTTATGTTATACATTATGTCTTTTGTTTAGTTTACTTTTGCTATCAAATAAATATAGTATCAAGGTAAATCTATAACTTTTGTTGATCATAACCGGTTTTATATTGTAAGTTTAAGGTAAATATTTGACTTATCCATTTTAGGACATGTACAATTATGTGTTTCTTAGTGTAATAATACAATGTTCTACACATAACAGCTCTTATCTTTGTTTACCCAATAACGTTGCAACCGCCATTAAACCTAAAAAGTAGCAAAAACGTTGTAAACGACTGTCGTTTACAACGTTTTTGCAATTCTAAAATCACGTATTTGGTCATAACCTAATTACTATATGAGATATTACTGTAATATTTATTTTAATGACCACTTGTACTATTTATTACATATGTTACCAAAATAAACATATATTCCATTGTTATTTTTCCAGTTATTTGTTTTTTTCATTATCTGAAAAGTTTACATTTTGTCGCTTACAACGTTACTGGCGGGAGCCATTCAATTACATAATCACCATGTAATTCTATAGAAGGAAAGAACACCGACATTAACTCTGGCTCCACACCTGTAAATGTTATAGTAAATGAATCCATTTTTATAAACTCAAAATGTTTAGAAATAATAAGCATAAAATTCCACAAATGGAACTATTAAACTCTTGTATTTGATCAGTTGTGTGGTAAATTTTAGAAGGTACAAAATATTCAACTACTTCTTTCAGAGGTAGTATTCCAAAGGGGTCAAAATAAATTAGATATCTTTATTTTTACGATATGCTGTCCAATATGTGCCACTGTTACTGTCTAAATTAATTATTTCGCACTCTTTTTCTTTTGGTGTTGGATTTTTTAGCTCGTTTTTTTAGGTACACTCCTCGAAGGTGAAGCAAGTCTCTTGTGGTCTCGAACAGGTGAAAAATGTCCATATTTTTGATTAAATTTCAATCCCATTCCTATTTTTGCTTTAGCTACCATCAAATTTGTCACTGCATAAGCCGCAGCCTTTTCAGCTAGATTGGCATCTTGTGCAGTAACTCTAGTCCAAGCTTGGTCCACTAATATTATATTAGCTTGTTCCGGGCGGCTGTATTGGGATTATTCATGTAGAATATGTCTTGCTCTTTACAATAAGATTGTAACTTATTTTTTGGAGGTACAGTTTTGGCTAAATTTTCTCATATCTTAGTTCCAGGACCACAATAAGAACACGA
Source organism: Allygus modestus (assembly GCA_963675035.1). Lineage (NCBI taxonomy): Eukaryota > Metazoa > Arthropoda > Insecta > Hemiptera > Cicadellidae > Allygus > Allygus modestus. The sequence continues at coordinate 66,898,967 of OY776112.1, forward strand.
AAGGATGTGGAGGGGAAGGGAAGGTTATTTATAAGGGTATTTAACAAACTTTGGCCTCTATAAGGCATTAAGAAAAATTCCTTACCTTGGGCCTTTTTAACATATAAAAAATGTCATTTATTCAACAAAAGAACAAATTTAAAATTATGCATAAAGAAAATACACCAAAGAAGTTGGGTCTATTTCCTAATAATATTCGCTGTCTTATAATTGGGCCTAGCGGTTCGGGGAAGACCGTTGTAATTTATAATTTAATAGTAAAAAAGGAAGGATCAAAGTTTACAAATTTAATATATAAAATTCTTGTGTCACAGTGTTTGTGGCTAAACTCCTCCAAAACGGCTTAACCAATTCTTATGAAATTTTGTGTGTACATTCGGTAGGTGATAGAATAGGACTATGCTATTTTTCACAAAAATACGACCTAACGGCTGCGCCCCACTGGACTGCAAAGTTTCAACTTAAATCTTCTGGAATAAAGATTTCTTTTGATTTTAGCCGATGATACCTATAACTTAAAGTATTGTAAATAGCTGTTTATCATTATTGAAATAAAAACCCTACTTGAATGGCAACTCTCATAATGGAAATAAAAACCTACTTGAAATTACTCCCAAGCTATCAGCCCAAGCTGTAATAGTGTTGAATAACTATTTTTTCGTTAGTCGAGTGAGCGTAGCAAACGAGCTCATATTGAATATGAATGAGTATTTGACATAAAACAAATTCAATGACATTAGGACAGGAAAAAATACTTGAATGGCAACTCAAACTCTTTTTTCAATAGGCAAGAGTAGGGGGTATTGGGGAACTCTGCATGCTCCCCCCCACCCTATCATAATTCTCCCCCTTGATTTTATATTTTTGAATCATCCCCCATTTTATATTTTTTCAATCCCATATTGAATATTAAAATATAAAATATTGAATATTTTACATTTTTGCCCCCCCCTATTTTATATTTTTGCCCCCCTCCGATTTATATTTCACTCCCCCCCCGATTTTATATATCCCCTCTCCAACAACTCAACGATATTTTTTTGCAATTTGAGGCACCAAGTGTCAGCATTACAGTTCCAGGAATTCTCGCCGACCTGAGCGCACGTGTCACTCCCTCCACCACCTTCCCCCACCACCTTCCCCCACCACATTATCTCACCACCACTCCATCAACGTTCTACCACAACAGCTTATATCTAAACATAATTGAAAGACATAAATATATGTTCGTTATGTAAATAAAAAACCTACTGGAATAGCAACTCTCATAATGGAAATAAAAAATTACTTAAATGGAACTCAATTTATTTTTTGATAGGTGAGTGAGCGAAGTGAACGCGCTTGTATTGAAAATGAACTAGTATTTGACATAAAACAAATTCAATGACATTAGGACAGGGCAACGTCTGTCAGGCAAGCTACCTGTGTTGTAAGGCATAAAAGGGAGATTGTAATTTAATTGAACATCTGATGTTAGTAGTATTTACATTACCTCTCTGATAATAAATAATCTGTCACAAATGGATGTTAAGCTGTGAATACATTATCACTATAAATAAATTAAATAGCAAAACAATGTTTGCCGGGTCAGCTAGTTTATATATAATATCCAATCTTTAGAACAAGAAAAATATAAAAAAAGTAATTGAGATATTTCGTTTGTGTGATGAAGTTAAATTACATACAACAACGGACTGTGAAATAACACAAAATGTTGTAGAATTACACTCAGTTGTCGTATTTGATGACATAAATGGTCCAAATATCACAGCTTTTCTCTCAATGGGTCGACATAAGCACATTATTAGTTTTTATTTGTGTCAATCTTACAGCAAAGTACAAATATTTAGTGCTAATATTAATTTCTTAATATTATGTAAACAAGGTGATTTAAATTTAAAACATGTGTATAACAACCATGTGGGGAATTACTTTTCACTTAACTAATTTAGAAATCTTTTCCGCCAATGCTGGGCTAGGTCAAATATGGCTTTTTGTAATAGACAATTAAAGGCCAAAAAATAATGGGAAAAACAGATTTATGTTTCACCAATTTTATAATGACCAAGAGCAAGAGTGTTGATGATTTTTTTATTTTTATCAGAATATAAGAAATGGTCTTTAGTACATGCAGAGGTGTCGAAACAATCCACGTCGGATTGTATTTCCTTGTAAAAGTCCTCTGTAACTATAGAATACATTAGAGAATCTGTATCTGACATTAGGAACTTTTTACTCTTAAATGTTGACATATAATTATAAATAAATAAATAAATAAAATGATCTTTTATTTAGAGCGATTTCATGAACATTACATGGTTTTCAAAACAACTTGAGTCACATAAAATTGTTAACACAAAGCTATTTACAACAAAAATTATCTAATAATATTATACAATGTTATATGATTTAAAACTATCAAAATTGACCTGATCAAAAACAAAATCTTTTAAACCTGTCCACTTAATAACGCGTTTTGCAATATTTTTTTAAAAGTATTTTGACTGACCAATTTATGGCCGAAACTGGACGACAGAGAGTTATGGAGCTTTGGGGCAAAATAAGAAAACCCCTTACGAGCGGACTCACAGCGCACACGAGGCATCTCAACCATGATGTCCTGCTTGGTACACCGGGAACGCATTTCGGAACGGGTCCTGAGCCTCTCTGTCAAATATTTCGGTCTCACCTCAGTCAGGACTCTACGAACGATACAAGAAGTGCGGAGAAAGCATAAGTCAGCCATCGGCAATAAGCCAAGGGTTTTCCGCTCAAGTGAAATGTAGTCAAATTTCCTCAGTCCACAAACGTACCTGACACACATGTTTGTTCTGCACTTTCTGCAACCGGTCCATGTCACCTATAACAATACAACATTGCCATATACCGGAAGACAATACTCAAGTATAGAGAGCATCAAAGCCTGCACGTCAAAGCTTAGCAGGTGCGGGGAACAAGTGCCAATGCCTGTACAACATTTTCAAAAGGGCCATAGCTCTCTGACATACAATTCTAACATGTCCAGAGAAAGAAAGTCAAACTGAAGTCCAAGAAGTTTGGGAGAGTTACACTCGTTCAGTAAAACACCACCGAGGTACACGACAGACAGGGGCGGGGATTGCAAAACCTTGCCAGCTGGGAATGTCAACCAATAGCACTTGTTCTTGTTCAATCAGATACCATGGCTTAAAGACCAACCATAAATGACATCTAGATCATAATTGAGATTGGAAACAGCCCGGCCAACTTGGTCATTGTCGTACTGAAGAGCCAGCTGAGCATCATCAGCGTATGAGTACAACTGGCAATGATGCAAATACTTCCCCATGGTGGCAGAAAATAAAGTGAACAAGACAGGCCCGAGACAGCTACCCTGTGGCACTCCTAATGATGTTTTCAGAGAGGCAGAAACATAAGAGCTGACTTTGGTCTTTTGGCTCCTTCCATCCAAATAGGAATGAAACCATGAAATTACGCGATGATCAAATATGTAAAACTTCATCATGGCTAACAGCAAGCTGTGATCAATGGAGTCAAAAGCCTGAGCTAAATCCAGCATTGCAATGTTAGAACACCTTCCAGCGTCTTTAGCTTTAAGGAAGTCACCGCAGATTAGCAGCAGAGCTGTTGTGGTGCTGAACCCCTTCCGAAAACCAGACTGTGTAGCTGGAATTATTGACTCCAACTCCAAGAATTCCACCACTTGAGAGATTACAATTGTCTCTAAGACCTTAGAGAGGGCAGGGAACACGGAGATAGGCCGGAGATCAGCCACCGATAAGGGTGTTTTGACCTTAGGAAGAGGGATAACAATCGCTTCCTTCCAAGCATTAGGAAACACTCCAGTGGCCAGCGAAACATTTAACAGGTGAGTGATAGCCCCAACACAGTAAGGACCTACCATTTTAATCATGTTGATCGTGATACCATCAGTACCAACTGCGCCCGAAGTTATCTTATTGATGGCAGCCTTTACCTATCTTTCTGTCCCATGGCCAAAGCTAAACATATTTTTGACATTCTCAGAAAAACTCGCAAGATAATAGTCAAGACATTCAAATTGAACCTGACAACCAGTACTCATCTTAGAAAAATGTGTGTTAATTTCATCAGGTTTTTTAAGAAATTAAGGAAGTTCATCATCATTTTCATTGGTCACACCGCTTTTCTTAACTTTAGCCCAGAATTCGTTAGAATTTAAGCATCCTGCCAGTTCATTTCGGAAGTAATTTTGTTTGGCTTTTCTAATCGTACTAGTCTGGGCGTTTCTAGCTTTGCAGTACTGGTCCTTGTTGCTGTCACATTTAGAAGTAAGCAATTTTTGCTTCCAATAATTCTTTTCATTAGTGAGGTTAATAATGATTTCATTTCTCCAAGGAACTTTGTTTCTAGTGACTCTTTTTCTTACTAATGGAGCATTCTGGTTAAATATTTCCAATACAGCCGAGTTTATAAAGTCTACCATTTCGTTAACATCATTCATATCTTTAACAGTGCTCCACTGGACATTGGAAGCGCACTTAATCATTTCTTCTGTATTAAAATGAGAATAATCCCTGTAAGTTACATATTTCTCTATCTTTTTACCTCTTTTGCGATTCATATTTATGTCACAGTAGGTAAGTTTATGATCTGATACTCTGACCCCTCCACTATCATTATGGAAGACATGCCAATAACGAAACAATTTATAGAACAGATGTGTTTACTCATTGGAATGTGATCGATGAGCGTAGAAGAGGTTTTTGTGACTCTTGTGGGCTTATCCACCAACTGGGTCGGCTCAAGGGCATCGATTTGCTTAATTAGAAAGCGAATATCAGGTTGAGAAGTATCTGAGAGATTTATATTAAGATCACCCATAACAATGGTGTTATCAGCATACTCGGTCATATCATAAAATCAGAGAAAATAAAAGGTTAAAGACAAGTGTAAGGAATATCTTCAGATCTGTACACTAAACATATGCAAAATTTATTGAATTTTGAAATCTTTTGAATAATGTCTCTTGCTCTGGAGTCATTACAAGGGGAATATATACTGCTATTTGACTTTTAATAAAGTCATAAGTTTTAAATAACTTTTCAAAAAACACGTCCATTACGTTTTTACCACTGTATAACTCTTCGGAAATTAATTTGCTATCTCTCACCACGACGAATGCCAATCCAGAAGGAGTGTGGTTGTTAGAGTTTATAGAGTATTCGAAATCTGCATAAATAACAAGGGGAGCTTTAAGTTGATATTTGTAATTTGTAAATCGTAACGTATATTTTTTAGATATTTGGACTCTTTGAGCGTCATAATTTTTATAATATGTTATGTGAATTTCAAGCTTATCTTTAGTGGAATAATTTTTCTTATGGTCATGTTTAGTAGAATTAAACATTAACTTATCAAAATCACGAATTAAACAATAATGGGTTGCACGACACTCTTGTAATAGCAATAGGTCAATTTGAGTATTGTTTTGTTTTGTAATTCCCAATATAGATATTATTTGTCATTCAATCCCATATACGTTTACATTTATATTATTTTGTCTTTCAAATTGATCAATGTAGGATATTTTTACAGGATACTTTATATTCGTCATATTTAATTGACCTTCATAGGGTTTATAACTGAAGACTCTTTCAGCGTATTCTCTGTAACTTCTCGGGTGTAAGCCTGCCAAAACTAACCATAAAATGCATTTACTATAGCTATTTTTTATGTTTCAAACTGCATGTTCCGATTTAATATATCCTGGAGTTGGGAGGTATGACTTTGGAGTTAAAGGTTTATATTTGTAAACATGTAATTCCCAGTATTTAGTATGGTCATATTTCCACCCACTGCCTTGAGCTTGGTACTTGGGTAAAGATGTATCGATCTTCAAAAGTGAATTTTCAATTTGATATTTCATTTATTTTTTCTCAATTGACAACATCGTTAAACTTCGAAAACTGGCAACACTTTCTTTGTCAATAGTCAATTCAACATTCTTATTAACTGTATGTTTAATAAACTTCACTCTTCTAAGAAGAATCCATTTAATTGGTAAAGAACATGGGGTCCTTTAACAATGCAAGATTTACATGAAAAACAAACTACCTTCTTTTACTATACTCATTTTAGTATATCTTCTGACTCCCCCTCAAACCTAAACCCATTGTACGGTCGTTTGCCGCATCGCAGGTAGTGGCGTTTCTTGTCACGTGTGACAACTCTTTTACACACCTTACAACTATTAAAATTTTCTAAAATATATATTTTAAAATTATTGTTATTGTTAAATATTGTATGGCTTTTTTACAAATTTTAGGAACAACTTAGTGAATAGTTCGATAGTGGCGTAATAAATTAGTTCTGTTGGAGCAGGTCACGGATCATTGTGCACAAGACAACATTTTCTGTTGGAATGAAAGTGTTGATTTTAGGACTTCTATATATAACCTTTGTTGAGAATTTGGAAATTTCCTATTTGTAAAATCAGAAAATCTGTTTTTAGCACTAATTTAAGAAAGTTTTGCAGTTTAATTACTAAAAAGATTTCAAAATTCTTTTGAGACAACGTACTCAAACCTTTTTAATGATATTGTTTTTCTTTGTAACAAAATGCAAGGTATATAATTATTTTTTAATGTAAGGTACACTTAAAAAAATTTACCATCCCCATTAAAGCCATTTCAGTATTTGTTGTGGTAAATATCTGTAACACTGCGCTTTGTTGTTGTTAGTTATGCGAAGTTTTAAAACTGATTCCAACAATAAATAACACTTAAACTCTCAGTTAAAAGATTAGCACTTCATACCATACTTAACAAATGTGTATTTGGTTATAAATTAAACATAACTAGTTAATAATTCGTTTGATAAAAACGTACATTGTTCTTATGTGTACAAACATTATAATTTATTATTTCACTTTTTAAACCATAGTAAATTATAACGTAGTTAGAGAATTTTACATATCTCTAATTACCGCTGCTTATTGTTTTTTATTTGTTTTTTAGATATTCTAACAAAGCGATATATTTACACGTTATCAAACCCTTCCATGGGGCATCCTATCATTTAAAATTTTTGCAAGTTTAAAAAATGTTGAATGGTTCTGAAAGTCGTGGATTTTATAGTATTAATTGTTTAAGTATCTCACCCATAGCTAAATTAAGTCGACACTTTGTACCACCGAGGCCGATTTCGGGATTTCAAATAATAATAATGCCGGTTGGGAAACAAAATTACTATTTATTCAAACTTACAACTTTACAACAACTGATTTAGAACAATTTAAACGACGTTAACAATAGGTATATCCGCGGTTAAAATACAATAATTAAGGTTACATTAAATTTAGAAAAACAATGCCAATTAATAATTTAGCAGGGAGAGGCGGCGCGACGCGTGTTAATTACATCGTCACATCTTAGGGACTGGGGCGCGGCTCTTGTCTTCTTCCCCAACGCTGAACCAAGCCAGCCAATCAGAAACATTTTCGCACGTGACGTCACGGGAACACTTCATTGACAAGTGCTGCAGCCAAACGATCACTCACGCCTTTACTCAAACTAAGAGGCACGGGAATCGTGCACTGAGGCCAATGCAGAGCGTCAAGTTGCTGATGCTGCGCATTCTTGCTGATATCAACGCCCGGCCGGGCCCGTGGGAGCGTCTAAGTTGAGATTAGCTTGGAGCAAATATCCTAGCGTCTGGTGGTTTATTTTATATTTCATACCCCACACCTGACACCAATTGTCCCGCACATTCACGGTGCCCAGCTCATTGTCGAGTCCTTCTAGGACTTCTAGGGTGGCATTCACATCGATATTTATCAACTCGGTCTCTTCGTCGGAGAGCATTGACTTCAAATCAGGAATAAAAACTGTACTTATCTGGCCGACATGAGTGTTGCTGCCGTGTATACGGGCAGGCACCTTAAACTCATCACTAATAACATCACATTTATACGCCTCGGAGATCACTCCCACTCCACTCATCTGCATGGTGGTCACGTTTATCTTTCAGCCATCCTCATAACAGTTCAGAGTTACCTTACAGGGCTCTGAAGCACTATGCACCCATCAACCTCGGGAAAAAAACCATTTTTCCACAAACGCTGGAATACAAGGAGCTGCCGATAAATCGGGCAGGCACCCGATCCGCCAGTGATCGAATCACACCGATCACTTCAGTCTCCTCAACAGAGAGCATTTGACTTAGAAAAGTCAGAAATCACAACTTCGCATTCCGGTCCGACATGAGTATACTGCTGCCATTTGCACAGGCAGGCAATATTGGACTCATCAGTGGCTACAAAAAAAACACATTTTTTTTCCCCCTTGAGGGAGGCCCTTTCAATGTTATAATTTCAATGGGGCATTTTCCCCAAAACAAAACTCAAACAGACTACAAAAACAGACCCAGAAGACCATCGACTGGTTTACTCGCACCAACCCTTTAGTAAACACACAACCATCAACCTCCGCTTTGCCGGCTGTACAGGCGAATTGCGCTGCACCGGCTGGGCTTTCTACAGAACAGCTTGCCATAGAACAAGCAAAACATAATTTACTCCCCATTCCCGTTTGCTTTTATTAAATCTTCGTTCTCTTCAAGGTCTGGCCAAGAATAGCATGAGTTAGCAAGCATAATCCTGGGGCAGAGCACACATTTTAAAATTCTATTAAAAAAAACAAATAACCATAATGTGATTCCTAAACACTAGTACATCAGTATACTTAGGTGATACGAATGCACTCCCTCAGCAACTCCACAGCGAGGAAGACCCTCCGGTGTCCTAATCCACAGGGACAGCACAAGAATGGCCTAGAATTATAACTTTCCTGTACAACAAACAAAACAGGTTATCCAGTGAACACGTGTTATCACAAGTTAGATCACAAACCATTAAAAACAACAAACTTCCTACGAAGAATCACTTATCACTAACTTCACCAGCCTTATATTTTAAATATAAGGGAAAATAACTGGACTCTTTTTTTGTAAATTTTGAATTTAGTGTAAATGGACTAATCATAAATCATCGTATTTACTCCTAATCTCTGGTTCATTATCTAATTCATCACACCGCAAATGGGAGCTGTGGCTGCACAATGCTCAGTCCCAGTTGAGGAGGTTTAAAGTATTAGACACTTTAAATAATTCATCAGTAAATAATTTCTGTTCATGTTCAGAGTACTGATAATGAAACAGTTGCAGCCATACAATTTAAGGAACAGACCGCATGCAAAAAAACAAAATTAAACTTTTCAACCTATTAAATTAGGCAATGTGACACTCACGATTTCAAACTGTAAAAAGAAATGCGATCATTGTTTACGAAGCACCGATCTGCAACAGTATTTAAAGCTATTTGCAGATCCTAAAACTGAACACAAATACGCATCACAATTTACTGGCTTCAACTCAAAGCTTTATTAGTTCCAATTTAAGTTACTCGTTTTTTCACCTACTCCTTTAATGGATGTTAACTAAATTCAATCACACACAAAGAAGTATACTAAATATCTTCACGTTGCTGATTAACTTACATAAAAAAAACTAAGTCCAGCACCACAAACAAACAGTACCACTGCTCTACTGACTGTCATGTTCAGTTGGCCCAAAATCAGGAACCAGAGCTAAACAATGAGCACAGTATAGCCCAATTCTCAAAAATCAATACAGCAACCAAACAGCGATTTTATTTTCTCCTCCATGCTATTTTGTCTCACATAATTTTGAAGGAGAGCAAAACAGCCTTTTTTCAAAACTGCAAACAAAAGGTTAAATAATTTATTTATTACCCCTTCACAACCGTTACCGAAGGTTACCGCCCGTTAATTCTCTCAACATTAAAATTACTGGATCCACAGGTATAGAACCCTCAATAATCCCCTACTGATGAGAGCTTCTGAAATAATTAAAATTCGCCCAGTCCCATTTATAATTTCCAATACTTTACTGAAGCAATCATCAGAGGCTCACACGCCTAAGTCCACACGTTGTTCATTTTCAAAGAAATTAAAAAAAAAAAAATATTCAAAGTCCCAACTTAAAGTTCATAAAATAAACTTAAACCCCAGAACGCGATTACTCTAAGTCCCAACACAGTGAATTATTCCATTAAAATCACCAAATTAATTTCAAACAAAAATCACAAGTCGTTTGTAGTATTCGGTGAAATTTTGAAAAATCCGGCTAAGTCCTTAGCTCAAAATACACAATAAATTTCGAATATTATTATCGAACTCTCATTTCCCCACTACTATGATGGTCCACATCGATTATTTCTAAGTCCCGATTTATTTCTTCAAAATGTCACAGAACTCCTATTTCCCCACTACTAACGCTTTGTTTCGTCGAAAATTTTCAAAGTTCAGATTTACTTAATTTCTTCGGTAAATAAGATGCAGTGGTATCCTTTGTCCTGACAATGAAGATAGGCCAGAAAATTGACACAGTTTATAAGTGTCAGATCATTAATTTTTATTAATTTGTAACAATAAAATTTTTCAATTACTCGATTTTAAATTATTGGCCTATTTCCAATGACGCCCAGATTTTTTCCAATGCATTTATAGATTTAACACTTAAATATATAACCCAGAGTTATACACATGCAAATAAACTTAGGTTAATTTAGAAAGCATTTATTCTAAGGTTAATATAATAAATAAATCCTACAAACTCCCGTCCTTGGACAAAACAATGTTAAATCAACTAAATAAAAATATAACACTTCAGGAATAACTATCTTCTCTCTTAATAACAACACACGTGTGGAACTGTTTAGATTAATCTATACAGACATCTGTTTACAAACACGGCAAACCCTACTGCCTTATAAATCACGGCGTCACGGCTATCCTGTGACGTCGCCCAGTTTTGATAATTGTTGCCTAAGTCTCGCTTCGGACAATTCGGATTAATTTACAATATAATATTTCTTCAATTTAATTCCCAAATAATTTATAATTTCATTTTAATGTCGTCCTCTCCCTTTTCCACGATGAGTTGCAATTGAACTCGCTTATTTGCACTTCAATCAAACTGAAGTGGCAAATCGGCAAATCAAATATGGCGGATTAATCCGAACGCAACAGAGACGATTTGTCAAGATTGCAAATGGCGGCTCCAAGCTTCCTTCCACAATTAATATTCCAAGTCACTTTACTTTTAAAATAAACCTCCTTAGTCACAGGTAATACTTAAAATCAACTCTGATAGCCCAATAATTTCGATTTAATATGTCTTCTCAAACAATGAAATTCTAATACATTCTCATAACAGTTCCATGCCATCTCGATTTGGCGTCACACACAATTAATGCAAAGTGACGAAGGAGGGGGAACCGACGCTATCTGTTCCTCTCACAAAAAGGCTAATGGCGACTTGAGGATTTATTCAAATTAATCTAATTACTTTAAAATTCTCTAATAATTCGAAAAATGCATATTTCTTTACGGGAGTTGCGCTAAAAGGAGTTTAATTTATTGCTTTACAAGATTAAGCGGTTACCTACTGTTAAAACGATACCTATAAAATTAACAAGATTGCACCAATTAATTAAAATAAATTTATTACTTACCAAAATCCATCCTCCGTCCGTGGGATTCTTCAAGTGGTGTTTTATTGCAACACTACCCCACAAACCTGACACCAATTGTACCACCGAGGCCGATTTCGGGATTTCAAATAATAATAATGCCGGTTGGGAAACAAAATTACTATTTATTCAAACTTACAACTTTACAACAACTGATTTAGAACAATTTAAACGACGTTAACAATAGGTATATCCGCGGTTAAAATACAATAATTAAGGTTACATTAAATTTAGAAAAACAATGCCAATTAATAATTTAGCAGGGAGAGGCGGCGCGACGCGTGTTAATTACATCGTCACATCTTAGGGACTGGGGCGCGGCTCTTGTCTTCTTCCCCAACGCTGAACCAAGCCAGCCAATCAGAAACATTTCCGCACGTGACGTCACGGGAACACTTCATTGACAAGTGCTGCAGCCAAACGATCACTCACGCCTTTACTCAAACTAAGAGGCACGGGAATCGTGCACTGAGGCCAATGCAGAGCGTCAAGTTGCTGATGCTGCGCATTCTTGCTGATATCAACGCCCGGCCGGGCCCGTGGGAGCGTCTAAGTTGAGCTTAGCTTGGAGCAAATATCCTAGCGTCTGGTGGTTTATTTTATATTTCATACCCCACACCTGACACCAATTGTACCACACAGGCCGATTTCGGGTATTAAAATAATAAAAATGCCGGTTGGGAAACATATTATTATTTATTAAATCACACAATCAACTTCACAACTTCACAACAATTGATCTAGAACAATTTACACTTCGTTTTACATTAGGTATTTCCGCGGTCAATTACAAAATAAGGTTACATTAAATTTGGAAAAGTATTAATTTAGTTTTACTCTAATGAGGAACGATGAGACGCGTATCACATCCTCGGGGGTCAGCGCGCAACTCCTGCTCTCACGCCTCGGCGTCGCGCTGAGGCGACGGGCCTCAGCCAATCACAGCGCACGGCCCGATGGAGGCTATTGCTGACGCCCGCATTCTCATCCTGGGGCGAGGCTACAATCTCTCTCTCGAGTTAGAAAACTCTGGACTCAGTTTATAATGCAAATATTTGAATTCGATTTCTGGGCTGTTTGAAGGGATTTTTAAATGGTTGGTGGTCTTCATAATTACTGTACTGATTTATTAATCAGTATACTTTAGATAAATTATCCCAAATGTGGTGTAACTAATATTTAATAAAATGACAAACAAATGTTGCTGAATCCTTAGATTACAGCCGCTGATGTAAATTTGGGAGTGGGTCGTTACAACTTTATCATACTGGGTGAAATATGAAACCTATATAGCTAAGTAAATTAAATAACACCCTTAGGGCCGCTTTCCCCAAATGTGGTTTAACAATTATACTGGTTTAAACTCTAGTTTAACCAAAATATTACTTTCCCCGAAGAAATTCCTCCGTTTAAAGTAAGATTAAGTAAAACTACCTGGAGAGCTCGTTTGATGAGTGATATGTAGTTTAAATCAAAGAGCAAAAAGTAATATTTTTCTAAACATAGAGGATAGACTATCACTGAATCTTATTTGGTTTATTTTTTACATTCTATACTAAAATTTAAAACTGTAAGAAGTGTTAAGGCAATGTTTGATTTGTATGTGTTTGTTTAGTTGCTGAGTTGGGCCTGTTGTTTTATTTATGAATTTCATTATTGAAGCTGGTGTTTGAAGCTAACAAAATTTTACGTTTTGATCATTCTAGTTAATGTTTACTCATATAACAACTATAAACAAGACAAAGCACACATAAATTATGGATGCCCTTGTGATATTTTCCGAAGGCCTTTTGGATTAAATTTAAAAAATCATCTATCTAGCTGCATAAATCAACAAGCTTATACTGTATGTCTAGAGCTCTCATACACATGTTTATCTAAAAACAAGTGAAGCCTACATAGTGGCAGCAATTTTACCTGAATTCATAAACAAATCCGTATATAATGCATAGCCCGACATTTCCACGGTATCCATTCTACCACACCGTGCCCATGGTAACCAATTCTACCTCTCGTGTCCATGTTAATCCCATTATTTGACTACATGTTGTGTTCATGCAGAGGGGAAAATGCTTGTAACCTTGTAGGCTACACTTTTAACCCCTGTCGAGAGCTCCACGCTTAATCTCGTTGGCGAAAATGCAGACGAATTGGCAAATCAATAGTGCCAACACTGATACCTACAAGGATAAAGTAAACAAAAGCAACTGAGCAGATGGGAAAGTTATCTGGAGTTTAAACACCCGTTTACCTTTACACCAGTTTAACTTAAACCTCATTTGGGCCCTAAAGAGAGCTTCCATTGTAAAATTGTAGGAAGCCCATAATGAAAATTATCTAAAATATGTAATGTATCTCCTCCTTTGGTTTTCACTACGGGAGGGGGCACCCACTCTCTCTTTTATTTACTAAGATGAGTTTCACCTGTCTTGTATCAAAACTGATAGCTTTAAAGTGATGTCATTAAATTTGTTACAGTTCTTGGGTTCATTCCCAGTGGGAGTAACTTATATGACATTTCGAGATCTGAAAATAACATACACGAAGAAAAATTCGAATTGGCAAATACTTGGATCCAACAGGACAACAAGGATATTGCTCAACTGCTTTGCAACAAGTTAGAGATTAATACGAAAACTGAAAACGTCATAAGTCAATTTCGAATGACTCTCAGAACAAAGGACCTTGCGGAGTTGGAAAGTTTTAGAGTTACTGAGTGCAACAAGGACGCATTGTTGGCCAGTATCCAAGTCATTCAATCAGGGGATGAAGCACCCTTTAAGGAATACCAGATTTTCTTTAAAGATGACAAGAGTAGCTGTCACAAAAGGACTTATCTGGTATAAAACCTTGTAACTCATACTATTTATTTAGTACTAGCTAAATACTCATGCTTCGCTAAAAAAATTATTTGAATTTATCAAATGTCTTAAAAATTGTAATATCAAACGATTTATTGGACTAAGGTAATGTGTTAAAAAGTGAATTGGTTATATGTAAACGTATACGAATATTAATTGGCTTTAATAAAAAAATCTCTAATGTATTTTTTTGTTAAAATTACCAACATAAAATCATGAGTAACATATTTCAATATTTTTTTTAGATTTTAGTTAAAAATATATTTTTGATTTACTTGGACTTTACCTATCGCTTCTAGTGTTTAAAACTACACTACGATTCGGAAGGTAAGGAAACACCTCCCGTTATCAGGTGAACCCTACTTACATCTAAATATAAAGTTCTTACACCTAGCTAACCTACATTTTGTTTTGATTTTCTTATCTTTTTCCTTTACATTTCAATCTACTCAAGCACAAAAATAACAAATATATACAAAAATTCAAATACAATACACTAACGCAAAATTAATATACATGAACAAATGGAAAACTGACAATAAATTACCTGCTCTGCATCGTTGCCTCCAAGCTGACAGCAAAAACGGGAAACTTCTCTCACACGTCAACTCACTACCGGACTGCGCACTCGACTAGTGGCTAGCGGTAGTGGAGGGGGAGAGCCGTTACCCCCACCTACCGCCAGGGGCACGTGACGACACAGCTGTGGCTACCCACCTCCCACTGGGGGTAACGGCTCTCACCCCTCCACTACCGCTAGCGACTAGTCGAGTGCACAGTCCGGTAGTGAGTTGATGTGTGAGAGAAGTTACCCGTTTTTGCTGTCAGTTTGGAGTCAACGGTGCAGAACAGTTAATGTATTGTCAGTTTTCCATTTGTTCGTGTATATAAATGTTGTGTTAGTGTATTGTATTTGAATTTTTGTATATATTTGTTATTTAATGTTTGTGTAAATTAAAATGTAAAAGAAAAAGATAAGACAATAATAAAATAATGTCGGTTAGTTAGGTGTAATAACTTGATATTTAGATATAAGTAGGGTTCACTTGATAACGGGAGGAGTTTCCTTACCTTCCGAAACGTAGTGTAGTTTTAATCACTAGAAGCGATAGGTAAAGTCCAAATAAATCAACAAATAAATTCAAATCCATCGCTATTATGAGTTTCAAAAATAAAGTTAACAATAATTACTTTTTTTTATAAATGACCTCCTTATAAACCACGTTTCGTGTTGTACCTGTAGTGCAAGCATCTCCAGACTGCTGGGTCAGCTCACTCTGCAGTGCTACGTAGTACTGTCCATGTGAGAAGCAGTCCTCTCCCAAGTCAAGTTCTGCTATCTTAAGCCCTGTGATTTATTTATGGTGATAGCAAAGCTGACTTTTAGGGGAAATTTCAGCCTCTTAAATTCAAGATGATAGTCTGAGGATATTGGAGGTGTTTGGGGTATGAATACTGACTGATTCTCCTCAGCCTCATCCTGTGAAAACTGTGGCTTCCATTACGTGCTGATGTTGTGCCTTTACTTGCAGTTTTACACTTTGAGCGTTCATACTCCTTAGCAGCCACTTTTAGGAGAAGAATATGGGCTGAAAAGCCAGGAGTGTTTAGGGTATTGAGAAACGTAAATGGCTAGCAGACCACTTCATAATATTTTAGGACTTTTGACTCGTACGTCTTTCCTGCAATTTCAAATGAGTCAAGTAGAAATAAAGTAAAGTAGATAAATTCCGTATAGCCGTTTTCGCGGACCAAGCGATCAAAATGCGGACTGTAACAGAAAGACAGAAGTTTTGTAATACCGGTCTCGGCTTATCTGATGTAAAAAACTTCAAATTCAGTAATTCAAGATTTGTAGTTAAGTAAAGACAAAACTCTAATTTTATGTATAGAAAAAAGTAAAAATTAGTAAAAATGTGCCAATCCTAAATATTTTTAACAAAGCAATATCTTATGAATATATCTGAAATAATTGTAATTTGTGGATTTTTTTTAGCTGTCATTTTTTACCTAAGTATTAATGTGCATTCATTCTTCATAATGGAAAGGAAGGAGAACGCGGGCAAGTCTTTAAATGTGTGTATCTATTCTTTTTAATTTTTGTCCATACTTAATTAATTATAAACTAGCCGGTATCCCATTAACCCCCTCCCACACCTTTCAGGGGATCACGCTTCTCGCTGACGTAAAGAGTAATTCAATTCCAAAGAAGGTAAAGAACACAGTGACAGTCCTTTTAAAGTACATGTAGCCTGTACGGGAGCCAGGATGTTAGTTTAGAAATATTTCAACCCTTTCAGACCCACTGTCCTCTGTAGAGGACATAACATTTATAATGTTTTTGCATTACTCTGGCCATTGTTGAAAACTCAAAGGTCCGTTGTCCTGTCGACGGGACATCTTGACGACGTAAAAATCACAACTTCAACACAACTACTATGGACCCCCCGAGTGCATTTCGACCTTTGACCCCTGACGTCACGCCCACGCCCCCTCCCCCCACCCCACCCACCCCTCCCCACCCTCCCACCCCCTCCCCTCCCCTCCCCCTCCCCCGACCCTCAATATCCCCCTCCCCCTCCCCTCCCCCACCCCCTCCCACTCCCCCTTCAGTCCTGGCCTCTCATACTACTTTACCTAACCTACATTAGGACCGTGTTGCCAACCTGGGTTTTTTCTGTGTAGCGCTGCCAACCTATTTTTTTTCTTTGAAAGATTACTTCACCCTAAGTTATACTGTTTGTTATATGTATATATTTATTACGTCACGCTACTTTCGTTTGCTGCGCTCGGCCCCCTCTCACCCGCTTGTTTACTTATCCGAACATCTTACTTATCCGAACATGATACTTATCCAATCTTGTTACTTGTCCGAACCTGTTACGTATCCGAACATGGTACTTATCCAGCCAGCCCACTGGACCACCCCCCCCGATGCGAAACTCAACTCCTTGAGCAAAGCTCGGTCCCCTCCCCACACCCCCACCCCACCCCTCCCCTCCCCACCCCTCCCCTCACCTCCCCTCCCCTCACCACCCCCTACCGCACCCCCTTACCTCTCGGCCCTTCCTATCATTTTTCCTAACCTACATTTGGACAGTGTTGCCAACCTGGTTTTTTTTCTGTGTAGTACTGCCAACCTATTTTTTTTTTTGTTTGAAAGATTACTTCACCCTAAGTTATACTGTTTGTTATATGTATAAATATATTACGTCACACTACTTTCATTTTCTACGCTTGGCCCCCTCACACTGTTTATATATCTTTTAATACCCTTCTTCTGTTAAAATATATTAGTAAAATATGAAGTAGTATCAGATCAGACTGAAATAAAATCTATGCGTTTATAAAACAAAAGTTGATATTTGTAAGTAGTGATGTCTCTTTACGGTGGAAATCATACCTTGTGGATAATTTTATATCCTTATCGGGTTCATCACTCCTGTTTCAACTTGTCCAGACCTGTCACTACTTGTTCAGTAGATATGACCCCTATAGAGCTCTATAACTTATTTGCTATGCCAAACCTTTTTCACTTGTAATACTGTTTCATTATATGCTTTTTAAAACTAATTTCATCTAAATTGTACCTTGTGTAAGTCCAATACTAAACTATGCAAACAAGGGAAAATAATAAGTAATAAATTACAAACCAAACTTTATTGATACATTTAATTGGTCTACTATTTACAAAAACAGTAATTAAGTGAAAAATCAAACAAATTCAATTCCTTTTCCGATTCCCCGGTATACCAGAGACAGTCTGTCGCCCTCTCCTTTGTTGTAGCTCTCGATGGCGGCGTCCGAGAGGATAGCGAGGAACCTGTGTGGGAGGTAGAAGTTCAGGAGTAGGTCATCGCCGGTTATACCTTCAACGACGGTGGTGCGGGTTGTTTCACCGAAACGTGTTTGCGCTTTTCCAAACTGGACGATCTTGTAGGGGATCATCGGGCTGAGATCGCTGATCCTGGTATATTGCGGCACGTAACAACTGTTCAAGTGTACTTTCAAATCGGCAGTGTCCATTGTCGATTGATTTTATCTCCCCGTAACTGCTGCTGCCTCTCGTCCAGGTGGCGTGGAACTGACTGAATCTCAACTAGATAATTTACTTTTGGTAGTGGTGGGGGTGGGGTGGTTGGAGGGATCTATAAGGGAGTGGGGGAATGGTTTGGGGACAAAAAAAGTCCCAGATGCAGGGAATATTTCCCTCCGATATACTTCTTCTTTATTGGTTGTGGTATTGAACCAGTTTCAACACGTTATTCAATGAGCACATCCTTTTTGATTTTCCGTGAAAAAACAATACACATTCGATGTCGTCAGCACCTTCAAAGAAGGGTAGGCTTCCAGGTCGATCACTAGACACGATTTGACAAATTCTCTAATATAGTTTGCTTTTTCCAGTCCCTTTACGTACACTACCGAAGAATACAGAATGGAGTACAACTGTCTGTGTAGCGCTTGAATGGTTGTGTCACCGTCCTGCCAGCGTAGCCCGTGATAGTGATTGGTCGTCCACGTACACTGTTTCTTGGTTTTGGCGTCCAAAGTGGTGTATGGGCACGGAGATTTCACTGTCCAATGTTGAATGGTGGTTCCGTCCGACGTGGCAACTGCAAATTCCTTAACTACGAATTCGTTGTTTGGGTTTTTAAAGCCTTGAAAATCAACAAACAGTTCCATGTTCCGCCCGAAGCGACTGGCACCGCCTGAGGTTAGAATGAGAATGAGGCCTGCCGGGCTTCGACAGCGGCTCGTTCCATCCCCACTACTACCTCCCTACCAATAACTCCTTTCCAATACCTCTCCCCACCACTATTGCCCCCTCCCCACCCGTTCTCCTCCTCCTCCAACTACAACCAACTATCTCTCTAATATTATATTTTCAAAAACTGGACAGGGACAAGGATTAATAATAATAACAACGTTTCAAATACAGACACAAGTACGTATATTATAAATCAAATCCTCTTATATATATATATATATATATATATATATATATATATACGCCTTTTACACACACACACACACACACACACACACACACACACACACACACACACACACACACACACACACACACACACACACACACACACACACTAATTGTATACATTTCATTATCCTATTAAATTCATTATAGTTTTACCATGTGATTTTTAATTTTTCTTTGTTAAATAAAAACAACACTTTGAAAACCGGACTAAATATATTTACACTCCAACAACAACAAATATTTTCTTTTATTTAAACAAAACAAAATCTTGTTCGAAAACTGTCCCAGTTATTACACCGTTGGTTTCAATAGAGGTTAGTTATAGTCAACTGTGACGTTTCTATACTTGTCCACTTCGATGATGTTGCAAAACTCTCCAAAGACGATGCAGTTGACCGCTTCCGTGAGGGCGACGCCAAACTTGATTTCTATGCGAAGACTGCCTCTTCTGACCAGGTTCCAATGGGGCGCAGCGGCTGCCAAATCCGATGTCAAATCGAACGCGTACAGACAATAGCCGTTGGGGTACATGCTTCGTGAAATTCCGTTCCCGTGGTTTTTGTTGTGAATACCACATCCGGAAAATAACGTGTTGTAGCAACTGATCTATAACTGATGATTTGTAAAGTCTGGCTGAAGCGCTTTAGCAGGTACTTGCTGTCCGTCAACGTAGAGGGCCAGAAAGTTTACGTTGTAGTGGGCAAAATTAAAAGGGTTGTGTTTAAAACTGCCGTTATAAGCGTTGTTACTCACTAGCCCCAACACGATCCTTTTAGGCAACTGTCCCAGGTAAACATTATCTATAGTTTTACCGAGCACATCACTTGGAATACTAAAGGCCTTAACGTCCACGCGCGTTATGGGATACTTTGCAGTGCATGTTTCCAGCTTTTTGGCGTGTTCAATCAACAGTGTGGGGTTAATCTTCACTCTTCTCACCATCAGGCTGGCTTCCATCACGTTTATCACGAACCCAGACTTGGATATTAGACTAAAGTTATCGCGGGATCTCGTATATTTAACTTTAAGCTCGACTCCGTTCAGCAGATACTTTCCTTGGTGGAATACGTCAGCGTGTTTATATCCCATCATGTCCACAGGGTGGCTATTGGCAAAGTAACTTCGTCTTTTCTTCAGTCCGTCGTTTTCATCTTCAGTTTTGTCCATTTGACCAGCTGTATCGCTCACCCAAAGGGCTGATGATTGGTGGGTTTCTTTAGCGGCATCATCGTAATTCAAGAGAGTTTCAATGTACGCTTGGTAAGGGTAAGTGTTTCCATTTGCCGATACCAGTTTTTGGTTAAAGTATACCTCCACTTGGCTAAACAGCGAATGCAGAAAATAGTTTACAGGTCCAACTTTATCGCAGGTTGCGTCCAAAACATTACCGTCCTCTTGCAAAATTCTCACTTTCACAGCAATCAAGGTTTGAGACAAGTCCAAATATTCGTCACCGTGTCCAGGCACTACAAACTCGGTAGGTGAGTTGTCAGTGAGCGAGGACAATGGCTTGTATTGGATCCATTGACCTCCATCGATACTGGTCTGAGTAGGTGGTATAGAAAACAAGTCCAGTTCGGTTTTAGAACAATCGGCAGAGAGGCTATGTACGTAGGCCATTATGTAAAAATGTCGATGGGTAATTTCTTCTTTGAAGTCTTCTTTGTCGACTTCTTCTTCTTATTTATTGGCATTTTGGTCTTCTTGCGTATCTGCTTCTTTTCTGTTTTTTCTTCCGTGCGAGGTTTCCGTATTGTTTTCGTCTCTTCTTGGTTGATGACGTAGAGTCAGGACTGATGTTCACGCTGCGACGCTTGGGCAAAGACTGAGCCTCGGTTTTTATAGTACCACCAGATATAGGCATAGGAGCGCGGTCGGCAGCACCAAACATTCCACCGACACCTGACATGTTCACTCGACGTTGTCTCGGACCAGACTGACAGCAGCACCAGTATTCACTGCGTTAAATCCAAAAGGCCGGAGGCGGGAATCCAGGAGTTTAACTTTGTAGGGTAGCCTTTCCACTTGACTAACACCTTCCTCCCTTTTCCCCCACCTTTCATTTCCAGTATTTTCTCAATTTTGTAAACCTTGTTTTTCGGAACTATTACATTTTGAAGTTCCGCTTCGTAAAAGGCACCGTCAATAACTTCTCCGGCCAGGTCTTGAAGTTGGTACACTGGAATTGGATGCCTTGTGACGCGTATGACTTAAAGATTTCCTCTGTCCAGTTGCTTTCGTATCCTTTAGCAAAATGTTTCTTCTCCTTTGCTATACTCACTGTGTCACCGACATCGAGTTTGGGGGCGATATACGTTTCCTTCTTGGAATAGAGCGTCTTCCAGACTCGCAGAACGTTTTCGTCATTGACGTCAGCTGGTGCCATCTTGATTGTGAAATGCACTGTATTATTGTAGGCACGTACCAAATCTTGAATAATGTCCACATAGCGTAAAGTGTTTTTGTGAGTAAAGTAGCGCCACAATCTTGATTTTATAGTTTTTATAAACCGCTCCACCACTCCACCACTGCAGCTTTGGTATCGGGATTGCGGGTCGTGTAAAAATGTATTCCACGCTGCTTAAAAAACTTTGCAGAGGCCACGGAAACAAACTCTCTACCTTTGTCACACTGGATATCGCGTGGTTTTCGTCCTTCGGTTTTTAAAATAGACTCAAAAGCCTCATTAACCGTTTTAGCAGTCTTGTTTTTCAACGGGCGCAACCAACCGTATTTTGAGAAAACGTCCACCACCACAAGCAGATACTTGACGCCGTCGTTGTATTTGGAAATGTTTTTAAAAATGGCCAAATCCGCTTGCCATAAATCGTCGATATTACTGACGATATACCTGTTTCTGGCAAAGTTTCTTCTTTTTTGCGTATGCAGTGTGTAGGGGTCCTGAGTGAGAAGCCAATCTTTAGTTTTTCGGGTCCTAATTTTATTTTTGGTTGTTGTTATAAGAGGGTGGCTTCCTGCGTAGCAAGCAGAACTTGCCGGGTCGTAGTATATTTTTTCCAGAGTCTTGTTCATGGTTGTTGCTGGTGCATACGAGCCCACGCCTTAGACACTAATCTTCTTCTTCTGTCTGGGAGTGGTGGTGTAATTGTTTTCCGCCTTCTAGCGGTGAGTGTAGGAAATGTTGGTCGCGGTGAGGGAAATGGTCGTCTCGGCGAGGAGGGTCCGGCTTGCTGATGTCTGCGCTGAGGGTTGCCGATGAATTCTTGAGGAACGTTAATCTGGCGTAGAGCTTCCACAAACTGCTCCCAACCGACAGGGCCGGCAGCTGTCTTCTTACACCTTACCACATCGCAGACCAGATCGACAATGTTCGAGTTGGGGATTGCGGCTCCATTTATACTGACGGTTCCGTTTCTGTCCCATGAAATTAGTTCGTTGTCACAAAGCCGTTCAAAAAGGAGTTCTCCTTTTGTTTTAAACGCCTTGGGAATCGTGCGTAAGATATCGTCTCTAAAGTTTCGGGTGCCGCTGTGTGATGCTTCTAAAATAGGAATTTCCATAGGTTTTCGCATTTCATCGTGAAAGTACTGTCTCCGTTGAAGCATCTGCTGGTACTGCGCCCATTTAGCCCGGTCTTCAAGGTCCGAAGTGTGAAGCACTTTATTCATATCCTCTTCCAGAACGTTCAACGTTTCGTTTTTCGGTGTAGCAGCGTTCAACCGTTGCAAGACGTCGGGTAAAATCAACACCATCTTCTTAGCGTGATTCATCCTTGAAATAGTCCAGGGCCGTAGCAATAGCTAGAGGGACCAGTACTTCACTGTGTTTCACCAACAATGCTCGTTTATATTTCCAAGAGCCTTTCGAAGACACTACGGAACGAATAGTTTGCTTGAATCTTTCGAGTTTCCGTCTCACCTCAGAAGTAAGAGGTATGTTGGCGTTTAGAATGTTCAAAAAGCACTCGCAAATAGCGGTAACCAAACTCTCGTCAGCTATACGTAGCAGCGACAGACGTGGACTAGGCTTCAACTTGACTATGGCTTGCAGGAGCTGGAAATTGATCCGCACGGTGCGAGACATTCCGCAGAACTGACTCGGGAAACCAAACGCTGCCCCTATTTATAGGAATCTCACAACAGCTGGTAGCAACAAGGATACAGAAGATAAATATACATATGCGCATGCTAAACGGCAGTTGGATTAATTTAAATGAAAGATAAAATGGCTGCCAAAACTGATATCTCGAAATCGGGGTCGTTTTGTGCCGAAAGGTAAAGTGTCAAAGTCGGCCGACTTTGTAGCTGTTGTAACTGTTCACTTACTATACGTAAATGGATTCAATATAATGGACTCAATTCAATATAAATAATTATAATCCATTTACGTATAGTAAGTGAACAGTTTAGAAAGTCAACCAAAAGACAATTCAACCGGTTAGTGAAGATCCCTACATCTAGAAATAAAAAGTTGTTGCAATGGAGCTAACACAGATTTGGAGTTTTGGACTTTACCCCATTGGATAAATAATCGCAGTAAAGAAATGATTTTGGTTTTGCTACTTTAATAGCTTCTCGGATAAATATTCACAATCTAATTACTAAATTTGAAGTGGAAAATAATGAAAAATCGCAAAATACTACAATTACTTGTGTTTAATAGTATAACTATGAGAGTTTAGTGCCCTGGACTTAATCTATAAGATTACACAATTTTACAGTTCAAAGAAATATTAGATGGACTCGACAGAAATCATTAATTTCAGAAATGTAAATATTAAGTTTTTACTAATGAACCTAAGACTGTATTAGTAAAAATAATAATACTTTGCCTTTAGTAGCAATTTATATAAGATATGGTGTCCAAGTTTTATGTTTTAGCTGTTCTTATGTACCTGGTTATTTTCCATTCAAATAGACGCTTTGTCTTAAATTTCCTTTTAGTTTATAAACTAAAATGTGCATTTGTAAATATTTGAAGTTTAAGTTTAAAAAAAACATTAGCAACGGCCCTGCACATCTTTAATTCAGGCGAATCTTTATATTTCATCAACAAAATGTGTTGCAATCTAATTTCATGTTGTTTAATACGAAATGAGAATAGAACAAGTTATCTTTCGGAGCCTCATTTATAAATGATGATGATTATTTCTTACATTAAATTTTTACTATTTGGAATTTTAAAGGAAAACTCATTTATCATAAAAAGGGAAATACGGAGATTCGATTAGGGCTGGATACAAAGTCAAGTATTTACTAGGGGCGGTTATTTAACTGTCAACACTCCAAGTACTTTGTTGTAAAAACAACAAAATAAACTGAGTACAATGTTTATATTTTTGGATGGTTTGAAGCACCTGGTTCTGTTTCGACAGTACAACTTTTAAAATAATTATACTTTGTTTTAGATGTAAGGGTATTGTTTTTGATTTTAGTCGTTTTGATAAACCTGGTTATCATAAATTCAGCTAACCCACACAATTTGTAATTGTTTAAATATATATCAGTGTACGTTTTAAATCTGTAGGGTAACTTTTTTAGATTTTGATGAATCTGACACATTTTAATAATTCAAGTCAATATCTACCACTAATAATTCTCTGTATCATATGTTTTTACAATCAGTCAAATAAGAATCTACTAAGATAACTCATAGAACCATATCTGAGAATTAAATGACAAGTTCAACATGTAAATACAAATATTTAAGGCAAGGTACCAAACCTTAAAAATAAAATGCTATAGTACATACACGTTAATTAAAGTTTACGACTGGAAATGTACTTTACCTGTAAGTTAATGCATCAGATAGTTTTGTCACAAGACTCTAAATACTTGTTTAAGTAAATCTGGCTTTAGGTTTACTAAGTTATCAACAAATTTAAAATAAGCCCAATGAGAACACGATCTGTGAGGTTACGAATGGTATCTCACTTGGAAATATCAAATTCCACCTTAAAATGCGCTTAAAATCAAATTTTCAAAGTAATTTATAAAAAATAAGCTTACAAACAAAAATGTTTATTTATGAAAACTATACCTTCGGTATTATAAATTGTTTATGTCTCGCATTAAAATGTTATATTTCAGGTAAATCTCATTTAGGTGTTAAACTCTTACATAAAATGTTTAAAATCAGCAAAATAAAGTCAGATCAGATAGCCTAGAAGTTCCATAGAAAACAAAGACCGTTAAGTAGCTTTCCGAACCTAAACGTAACAATCTAATTTGCAATGAAATTTTACAAAGTTTATAAACGAAAAACTAAACTAATTGTAGAAATTATAAAACATACTATTAAAAATAGTTTTAAAATATTTCTAAAATATTATTTCAGAAAAAATAACTTCAGTTAGTATTTGAACCCGAAAGTTAAAGTCCTGCTGCTGTGAAAATAAAAACGTTAAGCTGGTAGGAAAAACATATAAAAAGACAAATATTAACTACCCAAAAACTATCTGTTCACAACCGGAAAGATACCTGATGGGAAAATATAAGAATAGATTATAAGACATTTACCCTAAAATACTCTTATTCAATAAATATACATGACCAAGCTAATAAATGTATGTTAAAAACGTATTAATTGCGTAATATAAATAATAATCTGCCAATCTGGAAGTAGTGATCGTTATCAAGAAGTAGAAATTACAAGATCGAAATAAAAGTTAAACTGCCAACTCTGCGAAGTAAATATGTAAAAATTAGATTGCCAATGACTGTAACCAATATTAAGAAGGTTGGAAATACTACACTAAAGTAACAAAAAGATAGGTTGACAACTCTGCAAAAGAAAATTTCACAAAGTAAGGTTGGCGACGCTGTGAAAGATCCAGACGTTAAGTAGGAAACTCTGCACAAAAACCGAAAAACATAAAGCTAGGTTAACAGCTCTACGAAACAAAATTTCAAAAAGCTATTTTAGAAACAATGCAAAAAAGATTGAGAAGTTATGTTGGCAATATTATGACAAAAATCAGAAATTGTAGTGGCAGCATTAAGAACGAAAACATACAACATCTAGGTTGTCCACTTTGAGAAAGAAAGAACACAAAGTACTTAGGTTGCAAACACTGCATAAAATAAAATTATGTAAGTAAAGGTGTGAAAGAGAATGTAGAGAAAGTTTTTTTTTTTGGAAAT
This sequence comes from Allygus modestus, assembly GCA_963675035.1. Classification (NCBI taxonomy): domain Eukaryota; kingdom Metazoa; phylum Arthropoda; class Insecta; order Hemiptera; family Cicadellidae; genus Allygus; species Allygus modestus. The sequence continues at coordinate 66,925,526 of OY776112.1, forward strand.
TCCTTGAACGAAAAACTACAGAAATACACCGCGAAATCAAAACACAACATTTAGGCTGGCAAAAACAGGTAGGAAAAAAGTTAGGTTGGCAACAGTGTCAGATTAAAATATTAAGAGTTAGTTTGGCAACATTGGCTTGGACAAATTGCAAAGATTTTAGGTGGCAACATTAAGAATGAAGAATTTGCCAATGCCTTTAAAAATTATTAAAAGGTTGGAAACACTACACCCGAGTTAATCAAAAAGGTAGGTTGGCAACTCTGCAAAATAACATTTCAGAAAGTTAGGTTGGCGAAACAGTGAAATATTTAGAGTTAGGTAGGAAACTCTGAACAAAAACCGAAATCCAAAAAGTTAGGTAGCAACCTTCGAAACAAAATGTCAAAAAGTTATGTTGGCGACACTGTGAAAGACAGATTAAGACGTTATGTTTGCAACATTAGGACTACAAATCAGAAATTGTATTGGTAGCATTAAAAACAAAAATACACAACATCTAGGTTGACCACTTTGAGAAAGAAAGAACACAAAGTACTTAGTAACCACTGAAAAAAATAAAAGTGAGAAGATGATGTAGTTAAGGTTTTCTTGACAATTACTTGAACAAAAAAGTACAGAAATACACTACAAATAAATTATTAAAAGGTTGGAAACACTATACCAAAATGTACACCTACAAACAGGTAGGTTGGCAACTCTGCGAAATAAAATTTTAGAAAGTTAGGTTGGCGACACAGCGAGTGATTCAGTAGTTCGTTAGGAAACTCTGCATTACCACCGAAATTCAAATATAAATTAGCAACCCTGAGAAACAAAATTTCAAAAAGTTAGGTTGGCAACACTGCTTGGTAAAGATTGAGACATTATGTTAGTAATATAATTGAAAAGGTTAGAAATTATATAGGTAACATTAAGAACGAAAAAAATACAGACTCTAGGTTAGCAACTTTCTAAAAGAAAGAACGCAAAATACTAAGGTTGGCAAACACTGCAAAGAATAAATTTAGGATAGGAAAAGTGTAAAAGAGAATGCTCAGAAGGTTATGTTGGCTTATCCGTTAACAAAAAGTACAGAAAGAATTTGAGAGATAAAAATTTACATTTAGGTTGACAATAAAAAACAGGAAAAATGCTAGGTTTGCAACAGCTGAATCACAGTATAATATCAAGAGGTTGGCAACAATGGCAAGGATTAATTTCAAAAAGTTAATTTAGCAACATTGATAATGAAAAGTGTAAAAACAATTAGGTTTGAAACCCTATCTAAGAGAAAACAAAAACAATTAAGTTTGCAAAATTGTGAAAGAAAAATAGAATAAAAAATTCCAACTCCCGTATCTAAATACTCAGCCAATACACATTAACATATGTTTAAATAGTTTTTTAGTACCTTTTGTATCAGGGTGAATTAAATAATTTAATAAATTTAACTTAATTTTTCTTTTTAGCGAATTTCCCCTATAGGGAAGAAGCTATTACCGTAGTCGGCATGGTAAGACCTAGGCCCGGGACCATGATAACTTTTCGTTTTGAGGTCCCCAGACCCCAAAAACACCATTCGTTCGAAACTGTATATATATATATATATATGTGTGTGTGTGTGTGTGTGTGTGTGTCCGTGGGTGCGATAACTCTCGTAAAAAAGGTTCGATTTTGATGAAATTTGGTATAAACGTGTAAAGCAGCATTTATGACTTTAAGTTCGAAAACCAGCCATATCGCTCTACCTTAAGGGGTATTTTGGGGGGGTTTTGTACCCCAAAATGGGTTTTTTGTGCTGTTTACATATAATTTTTGAAATAGTCAAATTTTAGTTTTTACCATTGGATTCAGCTTTAAAAAACACACAATTTGGTATTTCGATCATTCCTCTACATCAATCGGTTACCGAGATATTGAAAGTGCTAAACACAGTACGTTGTTTAATGTTATTCTTATGGAGAAAAAGAAAAATTGTATATCTCGCTTATTTATGAACATAAACTGGCGAAATTTGGTATATGGCTTGATCTGGTTGTGGTTTATTGTTGTTTGCACAAAAAAGACTATTTTTCGCCTATGGTTCCTGTAGCAGCAAACCTAGGTACATGATCACCATGTTATTCTTATGGAAAATACTTAAAATGTTATATATCGCTTATTTATGAATGTATATGGATGAAACTTGGTATGTGACTTCACTAAGATGAATTCTATTGATATTTGCATAAAAACCCATTATTTTATGTGCCTTGTTGCAGCAAACCTCCGTACTCATCCCCAATGTTATTCTTATGGAGAATAATTAATATTTTAAATATCGCTTGTTTGTGAATACATTTCTTATGAATCCTGTGAAGTGGCTTAATGTGATATGTTATATATTCATTGGAAATTTGCTGAGTATGCAGGTTTACTGTGACGGGGGTATTTTTTATTATGTTGAAATGATAACGATAATACTGTGAAATAAGAGATTTTGTTATGCAAAAGGTAGTTTGGCAACATTGTGAAACGGGGATTCCGCCAGGACCGGGGCATCCGTAGAGGAATATAATTTGTTTAAGAATGGTATAATTATGTAAATAGTTATAGTACAAAATGTATCAATAAGGGTTTGGTTTGTTATTAATTAATTCTTATTTTCCCTTGTCTGCATAGTTTAATATTGACTTACACAAGGTACAATTTGGATTTTTAAAAAGCATATAATGAAACAGTATTACAAGTGAAAAAAAGGTTTGGCATAAAAAATAAGTTATAGAGCTCTATAGGGGTCATATCTACTGAACAAGTAGTGACAGGTCTGGACAAGTTGAAACAGGAGTGATGAACCCGATAAGGATATAAAATTATCCACAAGGTATGATTTCCACCGTAAAGAGAAATCACTACTTACAAATATCAACTTTTGTTTTATAAATGCATAGATTTTATTTCAGTCTGATCTGATACACCTGGTACTACTTCATATTTTACTAATATATTTTAACAGAAGAAGGGTATTAAAAGATATATAAACAGTGTGAGGGGGCCAAGCGTAGAAAATGAAAGTAGTGTGACGTAATATATTTATACATATAACAAACAGTATAACTTAGGGTGAAGTAATCTTTCAAACAAAAAAAAATAGGTTGGCAGTACTACACAGAAAAAAAAACCAGGTTGGCAACACTGTCCAAATGTAGGTTAGGAAAAATGATAGGAAGGGCCGAGAGGTAAGGGGGTGGGGTAGGGGTTGGTGAGGGGGGAGGGGGAGGGGGAGGGGAGGGGGTGGGGGTGGGGGTGGGGAGGGAAGGGGTGGGGAGGGGACCGAGCTTTGCTCAAGGAGTTGAGTTTCGCCTCGGGGGGGTGGTCCAGTGGGCTGGCTGGATAAGTACCATGTTCGGATACGTAACAGGTTCGGACAAGTAACAAGATTGGATAAGTATCATGTTCGGATAAGTAAGATGTTCGGATAAGTAAACAAGCGGGTGAGAGGGGGCCGAGCGCAGCAAACGAAAGTAGCGTGACGTAATAAATATATACATATAACAAACAGTATAACTTAGGGTGAAGTAATCTTTCAATGACAAAAAAATAGGTTGGCAGTGCTACACAGAAAAAACCCAGGTTGGCAACACGGTCCTAATGTAGGTTAGGTAAAGTGGTATGAGAGGCCAGGACTGAAGGGGGGAGGGGGAGGGGTTGGGGGAGGGGAGGGGAGGGGGATATTGAGGGGCGGGGCGTGGGAGGGGGTGGGGAGGGGGTGGGGGTGGGGTGGGGAGGGGTGGGTGGGGTGGGGGGATGGGGCGTGACGTCAGGGGTCAAAGGTCGAAATGCACTCGGGGGGGGTCCATAGTAGTAACACATTCTGTTGGATATTAGTAGAACTATGACCAAAGTACTGATGAAGGACAAGAGCGCCATAGCCTCAACGATTTCACGGCATGACATGGATGACATATATAATTTATACATTATTATAAACTTAAGTTTGATTAAAAGTTGGTTACATTATTTTGTACCTTAGTAATATAGAAACAGATTATAAAAGTATTTTGACTTAACAAACGTTAATAAAGGTGCTAGATATTTAGCGAATTTCCCCTACAGGGAAGAAGCTATTAGACGGTATGGTAAGACCTAGGCCCGGGACCATGATAACGTTTCGTTTTGAGGTCCCCAGACCATTCTTCAACATTCATTTGAAACTGTATATATATAGATTTTACTTATTTGTTTACGTGAAAGTGTTTTAAAAGTGATCCTTAAACATGTTGGAAAATAATTATGAAGATATTGTGTAAAATTGTGCATTTAGTAGTTTTTCATATCCTTACGATAAAAGGATTTTAAAATGGTATAACATTTATATCTCATTTTTTAAACTATTTTTAATACCTATAGTTTAGTTATGCTTTCATCTAACCTCATTTTGTGTAGTTGACATCAACAGCTGAATTCCTTTGGTATTGAACATAAAATTTTGAGGTTCAAAAATTAATTTTGTTGAAAGTTACTATAAGATTTATTATGAAAAATAAAATAAAAATCAGGATCAATAGAAATCTTCTTGCATGGCAAGTTAAAATTATTGTAGTTATCAAGATTATTGTTACACTTTCTACAAACGAAAAGAAAGATTTAATTACAAAGAATCACTTTCACTCTGGACTTTTAAAATGCTACTTACACCTCCAAATATCAAATAAGCAGTTGTTAAAAGGCATTTAAAATGAATGAAATTAAATACAGGAAAAATAAGTGTAAATGGCGAATGAGATGGAATTTGATTAATTTTAGAGTATATTTTTCATATTTATTGATTTTTACACTGATTCTTCTCTGTAGTGATGTAGAAGAAAATCCAGGACCTACAAATGTCAATCAAAGTTATAGTAAAAAAAAGTTGCCCTTAGATGTATCATTTAACAATAATAGTAATAAACAAACTTGCTTTATTTACCATAGGTCATTCAACAGGATTATGTCGCACATAAAGGCATGCCATAAGTATGACATTCCTGATATTTCACCTCATAAACCGGTCATAAGCAAAACACTATGTGCAGATAAATTGAATTGTAGGAAGAGTTGGTATGAACTTAGTGACGACGAAATGGCAGTCTGGTGGGAAACCTATGTGGAAATCCCTGACAATAGTATTGTCATGAATCCATTTGTCAGTCACGTTTTAAAAGTTGAATATGATGAACTACTAATAAAGTAGATGTGTTCAAAAATGGAACTTAAAAAATATAAATATATTATTTTAACTATTAATAATAGAAAGGTTGAAGACGAACTATGGATTGCTAAAAGTGATTTGCATGAGAATAAAGGTAGTAGTCATTGGTCATTACTTGTTTTAGATGTTGATGATTATATGTTTTATCACTTTGAATCCCTTTCACCTCTAAATTATAATCATGCTAATTAATTGACAAAAAAGTTCAGCTGATATTTTTCAGAAAGGATTGCGTCAGGTTTAAAAAAAAATTAATTGTCGTAGACAAGAAAACATGGTTGAATTGGGGTGTACACATTGCACAACCTTTACTTGGCTTGTTCACAAATAAAGAATAAAACCTACATTAATGACAACATTTTTGGACTTGAGTTTTCTGTGGACATGATTTATAGTCAACTGGCATTAATAAAAATGAAGCAAACCCAAGATGCTAAGCAACTGTTAGAAAATGGCAAAACAAATAAAGACAAAGTAATTAATATTGTGAATGATACAGCAAAACAGAGCAGTTCAAACAAATGTTGTATATCAAGAGATACTACTTTGATATTAGAACATGAAACTGATGATGATATTCAAGGTAAAAAGGTCTTGTAGACATTGTGGTAAAATATTTAAAAGTGAAAGAGGACTACAAGTACACATATCTAAAGCTCATCAACAATTACATAGATCTCTAATTTCAGAAAAATATACAAATAAAGTTAATGAACGGATTGATAGTACCGATGTTGGGTTGTTAAATTTGTCTAACGAAAGTTTAGATTTCCCTAAAGAAAATATAAATGATAAATTAGCTAGAACCCTCGATCAGTGGATAAATGTATTTTCAATAACTTTAAATAAAGATGAATTTTGTAAAAATTTTGACGAATTTTCAAGATACCTTGTTTATTTAATATTTTATTTACCTGGACCAAAACATCCTGGAAGAAAATTTTACGAGCTTCGAAAGAAAAAGCGTGATTTTGTCCAGGACAATAGTTGCAAGAAATCAACAAATCCAGAAAGAAAAACTAAAAATGATAGAAAAAGGAGGAAAGAAAAATATGAGTATGAACTTTTACAGTTTAAATATTATAATAGGAGAAGAAAAGCCGTTAGAAAGGTAATTGATAATGAAACCAAAAGATGCTCAATGAGTTCAGATCACATACATGAACAATTTTCCTCAAGATTCTCTATAAAAAACGATAAAGAACGTAACTTGTACAAAACTTCATCTAACGAACTAGACCCTGAATATGACTGTACGATATATGAAGAATAAGTTCAATGGTCAGTAAATTCAATTAAAATTGATACAGCCCCTGGACCAGATAGAGTTTTGATGAGATCACTTAAACTAAAGAAAGTAATAAAAATACTGACTTTATTGTTTAATACATTTCACAAACAGTCGATTATACCCAGTTCACTAAAAAAAGCAAGAACTGTATTGCTTGATAAGGGTGGTAAAGAATTGTGAACTCAATAACTGGAGACCAATAACGATATGCTCTGTCATACGTAGAATTTTTGAGAAAATCTTAGACAAACGCATGAAGTCATACATTCACTTTAACAGATTCCAAAACGGGTTAACAAATCGACCGGGAACCCATATAAATACAAATATTTTAATGAAATCTTAAAAACATCAAAAAGAAAAAAGAATGATGTTACCGTATTCTATTTAGATATAGAAAAAGCTTATGATAACATAGGTCATGATCACTTATTAAATGTATTGAGATCCTTACCTTTACCGTCTAAACTCTCTGATACAGTGGCCCAGTTACAGATTGGAAATACTACATAAATAGAAACTTGGAAAGGGAAAACTAAGGGAATTGATATTAACCGAGGAGTATTGCAAGGTGCACCGCTTTCTCCTACGCTTTATAACCTTTGTGTTGACCATGTTTTAGAAGAATTGTCCGAACTATCAATTAGTGAAGAATTTGGCTATAAACTGCATGATGATCTACCATCAATCAGCATTTTAGGGTTAGGGTTTACGGATGATACTATTCTAATTGGAAAAAATAAAGAAAGTGTTTTAACACTTGACTAGTGTTTTAACATGACAAAAGAATTATTTGAGGAGATAGGTTTAAAAATTAATCAGGCCAAAACTAACATAATCAATACAAGCAAAGGCAATTTAAAATCTGATGACTACATTATCAATGGGGAGAAGGTTAAATCAATAAGTATGGAAAAAAAAATTAAAACCTGGGGGTTAATTTAAAAAACCAGATTGTTTTTGACTCAGAAAATACCATAAAATCCCTAACAACTAAAATAAATAACCTGATTTCTTCTCCTTTTTTCAAAGCTGAGCAAAATATGTTTGTACTTAATCAATATTTGTGGCCTACTCTTATATTTTCTTTTCAAACTTCTCCATTTCATAAAATTAATCTAAAAGTTTTCCATGATATAGATAAAATAATAAGATCTGCTGTAAAAGAAATATTTGATCTGCCTGATGACACTCCCACTTCAATGTTCTACAGTAGTACAAAATGTAAAGGGATTGGTCTTAACAAAGCATCTTGGGAAGCAGCTTTACAGCATATAAATATTTTGCAAGGACTCAAACGTATTAATGACCCATATCTGGATAAGTTAAAGGATTTTAAATTTGAAGAAATATATCGTCTTAAAAAATTAAACCTATTCCAGATTGGACAACCAGTTATTTCAAATACAAGAGCGCTTAGAGAAAAACTTAGAGAAGCTGAGTTTAATGCCTGGAACCGATTACCGTACAAAGGCAGGGGTACCAAACTTTTCAGCGAATGCCCTAACATCAATAAAACATTATCGAAAGGCCACGGTTTGACAGAATCTGAGTTTAAGTATTATTTGAAAATGGTCGGTGATGTAGCTCCAGTTAGGAGCCTACATGGAAGATCCAGGGACGGCAACCAGTGCCGGCATTGTTCCGGCACTGAGAATTATATTATTGAATCCTTAGCCCATTTCCTTGGTCAGTGCCCATGTAGTAGTCAGATAAGGAATACCAGACATCACCAGATAAGAACAATTATAGCTGACCAATTCAGAAAAGAAGTAAAGTATGAAGTATATGAAGAAGTCACCGGTTTAGAAGAAAATGGATCTATCAGAAGATCTGATATTATTGTCATTGACAGAAAAGTTGATAAATGTTTTATTATTGATCCCAATATACGATTTGAAACAAATCTTGATCAAACCTCAGAAGTACACCAAGAAAAAAAGAAAATTTATGAACAAACATTTAAATATTTCAATGAAAAGTACAACATAAGAAACTTTGAGGTCATTGGTATTTTAATTGGTGCAAGAGGAACAATTCCAAGTTTTGTTCAGGAAATGTGGAGAATATTTAAATTAGATAACAAAATTTTGACATTAGTTGCTCAGACTGCAGTAAAATACTCAATTAGTATATTCAAAAATCATCTATACAACCACATTTAAATACCAACATTTTTGTACAAGTATTTTTTGTCTTGGGAAATTAACATTGGTAAAAAGATGTTAATTTTGAAATAAATTATCTATGTATATATATATATATATATATATATATATATATATATATATATATATATATAGATATATAGATATTATATGTGTGTGTGTCCGTGGGTGCATTAACTCACGTAGAAATGGTCCGATTTTGATGGAATTTTGTAAAAACGTGTAAAGCAACATTTATGACTATAAATTCGAAAACCAGCCAGGTCACTCCATCCAGAGGGGTACTTTGGGGGGTTTTGTACCCCAAAAATGGGTTTTTTGAGGTTTGTACATGTTATATTTTAAAAAGTCAAATTTTAGTTCCGACCATTGGATTCAGCTTTAAAAAACACACAATTTGGTGTTTTGATCATTTCTCTACGTCAATTGGTTACGGAGATATTGAAAGTGCTAAACACAGTACGTTGTCCAATGCTATTCTTATGGAGAATAAAAAAAGTTATATCTCGCTTATTTATGAATGTATACTAACGAAACTTGATATACGGCTTCATCTTGTTGTGGTCTATTGTTATTTGTACAAAAAAAGCAATTTTTAATGATAATTCCCTTAGCAGCAAACCTGCGTACTCAGCCCCCTTGTTATTCTTACGAGAATAAGTAAAATGTAATGTCTACCTTAATTATGAACATAAATTAATAATACTTGGTATGTGGCTTCACCCTGTTGAGTTATATTGTTATTTGCATAAACACCCATTTTTCCTGTTCCTTGTTGCAGAAAATCTGCATACTCATCCCCCATGTTATTCTTAAAGAGAATAATCAAAAGAGTATATATCGCTATATATGAGTATATATGAATGTATATTGATGAAATTTGGTATGTAGTAAAATAAAAATTGATATTTGCAAGAAAACCTATATTTTGTGTTCCTTTTTGCAGCAAACCTGCTTACTATGAAATTCTTATGGAGAATAATTAAAATATTATATGTTGCTCATTTATTAATGAATATTGATGAATCTTGGTATGTAGCTTCATGTAGTTGAATGCTATTTATATTTGCATGAAAACCAATTTGTTGTGTTCCTTGTTTCAGCAAACCTACGTACTCATTCCCAATGTTATTCTTATAGAGAATAATTAAAATAGTATATATCGCTTTTTGTGAATTTATTTTTATGAAACTTGGTATGCGGCTCAATGTGGTATTAAACCTAAGTGTTATCTTATGCATTGGAAATTCGCTGAGTACGCAGGTTTGCTGTGACAGGGGTATTTGTTTTTCAATGTCCTGTGGAGAGGACAACGGCCATATATTGAAGTCCAAAATACCATTACTCCACGGTGAGTTGTGATGTGTAGAACCTTAGGCTAACCTAAGTTGATTGATTGTTGTGAAGCAGTGAAATGTTGTAATCTGAGGAGTACTGTAGTAAAAGACATTTTAAACGTTATAGATAATTTTGGACTCACTGTTGCAGATGAAGTGTAACAAACATTTTCTAAAATACTTGTAGTCTAATTTGTAATGTGTACTAGTTTATTTTGTCATTTAGTAATAAATGTGTAAGGTTTTTTATTAGCTTTTTTTTTATTAAAAAATACAATAAACTTTTATTTCTCAAGTCCACCTTATATACGCCCAACGTCCTCTACAGAGGATATATCTTTGCATCTTTTTTTTTAGTGAAAGTTAAAATGAAAATTATTTGTTGGTGTTTAGTGTAACGAGTACCTATTTTAATAACTAACCAGGCCTTCTTAAGGGAATCGCTTAACCTTGTTGTTAGAAAGTATAAAAAAAACAACGTCCAATTTTTACGATTTATTTTCTTAGTTTCATCAGGTTATGTGGTTTATTAATTTTGTAAGCTAGTAATTATTATTTTTATACAGTAGTGTCATATAAACATAAATTATGTGAATTATTTAAAAAATAAAATTTTAAAATTCATTTTTTACTTGCGTATAAGCCCAGTGTCCTCTCCAGAGGACATGCCTGTAAATTACTCAAAAAAATTAAAAAATGCTCAAAATATGTTAAATGGATGTTACTGAAGTAATATCAATTATTTAGTTTTTACAAACAAATTGGATCTGAAAGGGTTAAAGTAGCTGTTTATTTGTAGTAATTAATTAAGATAAACCAGATTTTACTCATTGCTTAAGCCCAGTCATATCTTTCTTCCATAAGAATAACATGGCAACTTTGATGACCAGGGCTGAGTCCTGAGGCCTAAGGACAAATTAAATTCCTTCCACCCCTTAGTTTGAGAGAATAATCGTCCTAATCGTTTATGATTAAAATCGCTGTTGATTGCACAAAATATTTGTTAGGAAATTAAGAAATATAGTTTTGAACTGACTTTTTGTAATTTTATATAGTATTATACGTATTTCAACACAGGTGGAAATCACTCCCAATGATGACAATCCTGTTGTTGCCGTCACAAGATCCAAGCCAGAGTTACTTTCCTATCAGTGTCCGGTGAGTTGCTTTGTTCAGATTAATATGCGGAGTTTTACATAAAGAACATTGCTAACCATTATTTAAAAAAATTAACTTGATGCCACTTTCATCATTTCCGTTTATAAACATTAGTTTATATGCACAGAATTCCTCAGTACACAACATAATAACACTGGAAATCGGACAAATTAAACAACTAAAAATGTGAACACATAATAATTTTAGAGTACTTAGACGTCAAATTTGACAATCACTTAATAAATTCTATATGCAGATTTAATGTTATTATGTTTACTAAGGAAGTAAAAAATTTTGAATTAACAAAATTAAATTTGAATTTGTAAAATGTTTGTTTCTTTTGCATTTGTAAAATTTATGAATATTTAAAATCAAAACTTAAATTCATCGCAGTTCTACATTGCACTGCTTTGCTTAACATGTTTATACGTTAAGATACGTTTTATACAATATATATGATATTATTATTATCACACTAGTAGCATTGACTATCCATAGTCAATGCTAGTAGTAAGAAAGTTCACAAGGTGGTGGTGGTGTGGTTAACTAGAAACCTCATAAGGTTTATGTAAACATATTTTACGCATTCCTGGCATAAAACAACAAACAAGCAATGTAAATTATAAAGTTGCTTGGTTTTACAAGACCTTTTCAATAGTGTGCTTTTAGCGAATTTCCCCTATAGGGAAGAAGCTATTACCGTAGTCGGCATGGTAAGACCTAGGCCCGGGACCATGATAACTTTTCGTTTTGAGGTCCCCAGACCCCAAAAACACCATTCGTTCGAAACTGTATATATATGTGTGTGTGTGTGTCCGTGAGCACGATAACTCTCGTAAAAATTATCCGATTTTGATGAAATTTAGTATAAACGTGTATAGCAACATTTACGACTTTAAGTTTGAAAATCAGCCAGATCGCTATATCCGAAGGGGTATTTTGGGGGGGTTTGTACCCCAAAAATGGGTTTTTTGAATTTTTTTACATATAATTTTGGAAATAGTCAAATTTTAGTTTTCACCATTGGATTAAGCTTAAAAAAGACACACAATTCGTTATTTTGATCATTTCTCTACGTCAATTAGTTACCGAGATATTAAAAGTACTAAACACAGTACGTTGTCTAATGTTATTCTTATGGAGAATAAGTAACGTGTTATCTCCCTTAATTATGAAAATAAATTAATTAAATTTGGTATGTGGCTTTACCTAAATGAGTTATATTGATATTTGTATAAAAACCCATTTTTTGTATTCCTTCCTTCAGCAAACCTGCATACTCAGCCGCCATGTTATTCTTATGGAGAATAATTAAAATGTCATAAATCGTTTATTTATGAATGTATATTGATGAAACTTGGTATGTGGCTTTATGTGGTATGAAGATACATATATATGCATTGGAAATTCGCTGAGTACGCAGGTTTGCTGCTACGGGGGTATTTGACATACGCTACTATTTGAATTTTTAGAATTTTGGGCATATAAGCATTAAAGAAAATGTCATTACAATTTTGATTTTCAATAAAGCCTATCTTGTAGCATACCAGAGTATAGCTGAGTTTATCACGAGTAAGAAATGTTAATCGGAAAAAATACGAGTTATGGTTTAGAAAGTACAGGGTATTCCGGTGTATTCCATTATTGTCAATATTTTACACAAGTCTGGCCGCCAATTTGAAACGGATAAAGGTAAGTGAATTATGTTTTTGCCAAAGTGTTTCTTTTAACGAGACCTTTAAAATTATGCACAATTTGCCTATGTTTACAAAAGAAAATTTTGAGATTCTATCCACAATTCAAACATTTTGGAAAATGGCCGCCACGGCCGCCAAGGGGTGGTTGGCCGTTGGCTCCACATCTAATTTTTTTCATTTTACATCGATCTATCTCTGTGCCAAATTTGGTGCTTTTATCAAAAAGTGCACGGTAGGTTAGTTAATCAGCCGCACTATAATAAATATTGAGAACTCCTACTTTTCAAAATCAAGGAATAAGATTGAGTCTGTTGCGTTCAGTTACTTCCCAACATGAGCCCTGGTGGTTTAGGTCAAACACTCTGGGCGATTTCGACTTTCCAAAAACCGTTTCCATCATTAAATTTCTTGTCACTACTAATTTAGTCTTAAGAAATCAAATATAATATTTTGTATTTATTTCAGATACAAATCCAAGTGAAAGGCTATAGTAAGTAAACCAAATCCTGATCACAGTATATTATTATTTTATTTTATTGTTTGGTTTTATCATAGCTTTGCCTTGACTATGATTTTTTAAACTGACCTTGAATCTAAGAACATAGGTCTTGGCTAGGTCCCAAGGTTTGTACAATAAGAAGGTATTTGTACTGTGTACTAGCTGATTATACCGGTTTCACCTGGGTATAAAATGTAGTTAAAAAAGTAAATTACTAATGTCAGCTGTTTATTTGAATAACATTAAATAAATAGCAGAAAACTGTAACTGTATGGTCTCATTTGATTAAGATTGGAATTTTGGATGTCCCACGGGGAGTATTTAGAGGATTTAGCGAAAAATGAGAATCAGGTACAACAGCTGTAACTTAAAGGAACCTACCCTGAAAATTGCATACCTTAACTCGTAGTTTAGCCGTACGGCGATCCACATACAGACAAGAACACTGCTTTATTTATATAGATTATAAATTCTTTATCATTCACCCGAGCTAAGTTCTACTGATCCTTACAATTTAAATTACAAGTAGATTATTATATTTTTGGAAACATTTAAGGTATTGAAATATGACAGCGTGTTTCACTTTTCCTTTTTTTATTCGCATTATTCATTTGTTTAAAGAATTCCCTTACATATCATTCAAGATTTTGTTTTATTTTATTATTGTTAAGGTTATAAAGGTCTGTAGGTCTATTTTATTTTAAACTTAACAATACGAAACGATTATATCTAAAACTTTGTACATAAAAAAATAACAGCTGGAGCAATTAGGTAAAACAACATATTTAGGACTAACCATATATCAAAATTTAAATACCATATGGAAACTAAAATTGTACTAATAACTTCTGGAATCTACATACTACAAAAATATTGTCCATTCTAAACATCTAGAAATCTATAACGCTACTTAATAGTGTTTGGAGTTGGACAATTTCTTTCTACGTGGATTGAAATTGACTGGTTTGAAAAAGTGTGACACAGGAATTGGATATGGTTTGAAGCTATAGTGGTATTTTCAGGATTACCTGTTGGTCCAGCTTTTTGAAGCCTTTGAAGTACAGTACGGACCATAATGAGATGGTCTTCAAAAGAACCATTGGTGTACACACAAAAAATCTTTAAAATATTTTTAAATATAGAAAAATGTAATGTCGTCAAAACCTTGTTCGATGAGAGAAGTGCTATACCTCTAGACGTTAATCCAAAGTATAGATAATTGAATCCAAACTGTACAAAAAAATATGTTTACTGCTTGGAAGCTTCAGAGAGGGAGATCTGGTTGTATGCAGAGTTGAGGAACAGGAGGGTAAACCAACGAGCCTGCACAAATACTGGAAGGCAGATTCGACTGCAGGCATTACCATGGTTTCAAGCTCCAAAATGGTATTCAGGTTTATATAATCTACTATGCTACCATGCGGGTCTAGCCTCCCCTTCTTGGGAACCAGGAAGGCGGCATAAGCAAACTGGGAGGTGGATCGTCGGATTACATTCTTCTTAAAAGTTCTTCTACCATATGAGCAGAATTGGAAAAGTCATATGTTTAGGGAGACGCGGCATTACACGGCGCAAGTAATGTGGCAAGCAGTCCCAGGTTAATGTCCTAAAGAGTTGAGGAAGTTTTTAGTGGGTAGTCTAAATTTACAATAAAGGTCCACATTGTAGTTTGGCCACCTGTGTGTGTAAATGCATTTGTCACCCCCTAAAGCAAAATATAAATGGATTTAACCTCAAATTAATCTGAACTAATGTCTAGGCATCATGACAGATGCACTCTTGCCGGAAAATATGCGGGAATAACATTAAACAAATGATCTATTCAAATATCAATCAATTTTGTTCCGCTGTTTTACCTACATAATCTTATTTACCTTATTAGTGAATTTCCTATGGAAAAGTGAACTATTAGCATGACCTGCACGGTGAAACTTAAACCCCGGGACAAACATAGAAGTTCCTAACACGTTTTGGGGGGTCGTTCAAAATTTTATATATGTTTGCACTCTAGCGGACGCATTTTTGGTCCAATTTAGTTTAAATTTGGTATTGAATTTCGTTTCTATAATCATTTAGAAAACATCGTTGGGCAAAACAATCGGAATACTCTAACTTACTTTTTTGGGTATTTTAAGTTTTCGAATATTAGGTTTTGGGGCCCAAAAAGGGTCAGAAAAGCCCCGGATTTCAATGCATATAAAAGAATGGGATTATTGAGACACAACTTGTGACGCTCACCGTCACGCTATTTTTATATAGTGTAAGCGGCCTGCGTACCCGCACCAAACGCCATCAGCGGCGTTGAGCCAGCGGACCTTTTTAACGGTTAGCGAAGAGTTTTCCTGCGGCGTCCTCTCTCTCTCCCCCCTAGTTTCTTCCAGTGCGGCTAGCCATTTCTATTCCTCCTGGGTTTTTCCACCATCATACATAAGTACCATAGTATAAGTAGTAATTTAGTACCAGAAATGGTTCTTTAGTACTTTAGTACTTTAGTAGCAGAAATGGTAGGCTAACCAACAATCAGATGGGCAATCCCCTTGGGGACCCCCCAATTATCAGGATTATGTAGGAATTGCCAAACCGGTCGAGGCTTCTCCTCAACCGCATGTCTGATTAGCATATTAGATTCTGGTTATTCCTCTCCTCAGAAGACAATTAGTTAATAAACTATCATGGCTTAGGTTTCAGAAATTTAGTGTTTCATTAATTATCCAGTGCGATTGTCAATTTACCAGGTTTAGACACTTGTAATAATTTCAGTAGTAGGTCTTGGAAGGATATTTATCAGTTATTTATGGTTAAACCAATCATCAGAGCTGGCTAGTATAGCATTCTGGTCTGGTAAAGATACATAAGCCCCTGGGCACCCAGTCACGTTTTCCAACCCCCAATTACAGTACCAATTAGCAGCTCATGGTTAGGCCAGACAACGGCCTGCCTTCTTAGTTTACCAGTCATTAATTAGCAAAACCAGTAGCAGAGTCAGCACGCCTAGATTCCAGATTCCAGTTGTAGTAACCACCCAGTCAATTAGTTCAATTATCCAATCAGCAGCACAATTACCCACCCCTGTAGCCCATACTCTAACCTTCAATTATCTTCCCCCGCCAATATGGACATTTAAATACCCCCCCCCCCCCCGTTACAAACTTTTAAGCCCTGTCTCATCATTCTAGCACAAATATACACCGAGTTATTAAAGAAAATGTATATTGGCTAAACACAGTACGTTGTCTTATGGGGATTTTACATTAGAAAAGCCTGTTATTCATATGCTGGTGTTGTTTATCATCCCCAGTATCCCCACGCCTACTTTCAATCCTGAATGGACCTTTTCTGTACCTTATAATGCGCATCATTGTTTTCAGAGCATTGCAGGTAAATAGGACCAGCAGCATCAGAACAGCCAAACATATTTTTTAGATTTCAATAAAAATTTGATTAAATGTCTGTTTCAACACAACTATTGATTTTTTAAAGTTGTTTATGATGAAATTCACTTCCCTGATGTCAACGTGCTGCGTGCGAACTTGTTTTTGATTCACACCCTACATTTTAGATTCAGCAGTTAAACATCCTACAATTAGTTTAAATTGTATACCAATACACATTCAGCAAATATAAATATCCTCCTATATAAACTAGCTATCATTTTATACCTATGTGCATCCATCCTTTACAATGGAGTGTCAGGATAACGTGGTAAAGCCTTTAACTAGTCTTTAATTTAAAACATATTCCAAATAAACGTTTTTATATTTCAATTCAAAACTAAATAAATTTTACAAATTACATTTATAGTATATAGCTCAAGTTTTTAAATGTTTTTATATGAAAACTATTTTTGTACACAAACAGTACAACATCTGACATAGCAAGTAGTAAATTAAACACAATACCGTATGATACAGATCTAAGAAAAGTACATCAAATTTTACTATTGTGAAATTTAACGGTAAACCAATATTGCTTTTTCATGCCCTAAGCACAACCGCACATTTTCGTGATTTTATTGTGTTTATGGTGTCTCTTATATCTTAACATCACTTAGTCACGTAACGTAACGTGGTTGGTTTCAGTTAGCGGGTGGTACAACGACGGTACGTCTCACGACTACGGCATTGACAACGATCACATCATACATCACTTAGTCACGTAACGTATGGTTGGTTTCAGTTAGCGGGTGGTACAATGACGACACGTATCACGACTACGGCATTGACAAGATCACATCATACATCACTTAGTCACGTGACGTATGGTTGGTTTCAGTTAGCGGGTGGTACAACGACGGCACGTCTCACGACTACGGCATTGACAACGATCACATCATATATCACTTAGTCACGTAACGTATGGTTGGTTTCAGTTAGTTGGTGGTACAACGACGGCACGTCTCACGACTACGCATTGACAACGATCACATCATACATCACTTAGTCACGTAACGTATGGTTGGTTTCAGTTAGTTGGTGGTACAACGACGGCAGGTCTCACGACTACGGCATTGACAACGATCACATCATACATCACTTAGTCACGTAACGTATGGTTGGTTTCAGTTATCGGGTGGTACAACGACGGCACGTCTCACGACTACGGCATTGAAAACGATCACGTCATCACTTCCTATCGACTCAATTGTGACAATTGTTGGATTGTCTGCGGGCAAACGGAAAGCGGAAAATTCCTCGTCGACATAGCAGTAGACGGTGCGGCTGTGGACCGAGTAAAGGTTACTACTTGCGAAAAAGAATCTTTAGAAAAATCCATGAAAATGGTCATTCACACGCAGGTAGAAGCGAGATGGAAAGATGTCCACATGCAGTATTTGAAACCTGATGGAACCTGTTACATTAGAAGGTACCAGTACGACGTTCAAGCCCAAGAAGACATAATGTTGAACAGACTACTCGTCAAAAGGGATGATCCGACTTTAAATGTTAAGTGCAATATTATGAAAATTACAGGTAAAAAATTTAAATCTTTGACATACTTTATCGAATAGAAAGACACTACAGCAACAAAAATAACACGTTCTTCTTTAACCTCCTACAAAAGGAATGACAAGATTTACATTCTCTTTCACCTTAAACGGAAAATTGGAGATTAACATTTTATGTTTAATCTTAAAGAAAACACAAATATGTAGGGATCCAAGTGTACGTAATCTTACTTATCTACCTTAATAAGAAAAATACCACTCACTGGAACAATCTCAAAAAACCACAATGACTATGAAACTGAAATTTTGCATGGTGGTTAATGTCATGTGGCTTAATGTTGTTAACGTGGTTAATGTTGTTGATGTGCAGTCTGGGTTTTGTGAAACTCCCTCAGGGCTCCATACCGGACGAATTGACAAAGTTCCCACGTTGTCCTTATGGATATTGAATATATTTGGCCAGATTTTAGCATAAAATGGCGTTACCTTTTTGAAAAACGAATATACCAAACCAAAAAAGTCTATTACCGTTTTGCAATTTGTTTAAGGTTCCGCCCTCTGAAAACTGACTCATTCGTTCATCATCAATTCTCACTACGATCTACCTGGATGGCTGAAATTCACTACACTAATTCTTCAGGTGTAAAATGAGACACAAAGAGTTTTGATTCCTATTTACCTGTTCTTATCGAAATTTAAAGGGTAGTTTTCAGATAAAGATCCTGCGTCATTAGTTAAAGACAATTTAAGGTCGTAATTCCGTGAGAAGGTTTAAGGAACGTTTAATTTGGAGATAAGTACATAATAATTCGATTTTTTTAGAACATACGGTTATATGCCATAAGTGGTTATTCTACAGGTGGTTTCACCACGGAACAACTACGAACCTTTTTGCTACAATTAATAGCCATAGAAAAATGGGCCGAGATCTTTGAAATCGAGATTGTCAGAGCTAATTAATTTTGGTATAAGAGGAGCATTACCTAGTACATATCAATTGTAAACATTTGATACCATAACATGCTATTTATTATAACCTGTTCTAATTAAACTCACTAAATTACTACTGCAAACACCTTTTAATTTCTAGCCAGAACCTGAAACAATCACTGAAGTTTACAAATATTGTGTCTTGTATATTTCAGCAATTGGGAGGAGCATGATGATCTCTGCGAAACGTCACTTCGGGAGGATTGCTAATCGTAACATCAGAACCAACCCTACCAATCAGAAGTAATAAATGATCTGATGGAAAATGTTAAGAATATTATAGAAAAATAACAGCTACAGTCTTACACACCTTGTGGTATTATTTCAAAATGCAATAAAGGTTTAGTAAAACCATAGATTAAGCATACTCCTTAAGGAGTATGCTTAATCTATGGTAAAACTCAATGTGTTCTCTCTCATAAGACCTTGTTAGGTTTCAACCAACAATACTCCTTTTAGACCGCGGAGTTAGCCTCTAGGATCGACATAATATTTCATTTCAGGCTACCGAAACCAAATTAGTATTGAACCACAATTTAAAAATACAAATAATTGGGTTTGAGTTCAGTTAGTTAGTAAATTTATATAAAATTTGTACTATAACTAACTGTGAAAATTTTAAATTCAGATGGGGAATCTTTTTATCAAGTTTCCTGAATTTTATAAACAAAAACTCAACCTAGGTCAATAATTCAAAACACTAAATTATTTATTTTGTATGCTCTACAAAATAGTCAAAGCTAAAACTGTGTACTTATGCAACTTTTAGATTTAAAATATGAAAAGGTTATTACTCGTTCATGTCCAAATTAATCAAAATTAAAGGGTTAGTTCAAAAATTTGCAGTGTATCAATGTATATGCGTATACGAAATGGGTCAAATAACAAATTATACATGTAAAATTTCAAGCAACTAGATTGAATAAAACTAAATGTTATTGCGCTCACGCGTCCAAGTCCTGCCCATGTCCTGCCGCGCCAACTACAGAAATACAGTAGCAAATTATTATATTTTCTAAAAAAAGTCAGAACAATCTGAAATTTTAAAAGTATAATTTAAACAACAAATATAAAAATACTTTACGATCTTTTTAATAACGGTGAATAATGAATAGGTTATTAGTGAATTTCCTATGGAAAGTGAACTATTAGCATGACCCGCACGGTGAAACTGAAGCTCGGGACCACCATAGAAGTTCCTAACGTGACCCCCTGAACACGTTTTGGGGGTTCGTTCAAAATGTTTTATATATATATATGTATATATATATAGACATATACATACATATATATATATACATATATATGTGTGCAGGCACTCTAGCGGTCGCATTTTTTGTCCGATTTACTTACAATTTGCTAGGGACGTTCCTTTCTATAATCGGTTGAACAAGTTCGTTGGGCAAAATAATCGGATAGCACTAAACCCCTTTTGTGGGGATTAATCTTTCAAATTTTGAGTTTTTGGGCCCAAAAAGGATCATAAAAGACCCAGATGTAAAATTAATGCATGTAAAAAGATGGGAATTAGTGAGGCAAAAGTTTTAAGTCCTATCTCGTCGTTCTAGCATAAATATCATTACTGAGTTATTAAAGAAAATGTGCATCGACTTAACACAGTTTGTTGTCTTATAGGGGTTTGACATTAGAAATGCCTGTTATTCATTTGTTGGTTTACTTTACCATTCCCAGCAACCTCATGCCTACTTTCGAGCCTGACTGGACCTTTTCCTAACCTTATAATGTGCAAAATTGTATTCCCAGCATTGCAGGTAAATGAAACCAGGAGCATCAGAACAGCCAAAAGTCTATATTTTCAGTTTTCAACAAAAAGTGGAATAAATTATGTTTTTACACTGATTGAGATTTAAAAGTTTGTTATGTGTAAGTTCACTTCCCTCACGTCAGCGTGCTGCGTGCTAACTCGTTTTCTTTAAAATGACACATTTAAACAACTAAATCTAAGCATGGGTATGAGAGTTAGTAGCGTTTAAACAAACACTGTAACTTTTTTCGACCGCAGTTTTGATGACGTTATTACAGGGGTCTAGGGACTTGTGGAAAATTGATACTCAGCAAATTTTGACAGCTAATGAGGTGAAAATATATCGTGGCAAATTTGATGCCGGTAGCAAGAAGTAAAATACTATTATGCTCCACGGACTATTAAAAAGAGTATAGAATTATTGATTAGTGGATCTTGGATTAAGATGAAGACACCTTGATCAACCTGACTTAGAAACATTGGAGTTGATCTAGTTAAATGGTATTTTGCATAGCGATGTATTATATCCGGCCTGGACGACCAAAACGATATGTGTGTAACGTAAGGGGATAAACGGAAGACCAAATCAAAAATAAAATACAAAATATATTAAGATTACCAACAACTGTGTATATTTACTTTAAGACAATTTATTTAAACAAAATATAAAACCTTAATATTGACAGTCATAAAATTTAAGGAAATTATAGAATGAAACTAAAAAAAGGTAATTTGTAAAATGTATATACTGTATTCAAAATAAAACTTGTTAGGAAATAAAAGTTGTCTGAACAATAGTCAGGTTTAGAAAATATACTTAATACACACCAAGGATGGACAGTAGCAACTAACAGTAAAGATGTATCAATATTCCTCAAATCCAATCTATATACTGACCCTTCATATCTACCAAGGCCGCACTAGATATACAGGCTGTGCTGCTACTTTAGTGACGTCACAACTTGAGGCGATCCTGCTGCCGCTGTACACTCGTTTACCTGTTCTTACAACTGCAAGTTGTTCCCACCACGATTTGAATGATCAATAAAGTGATAATGTAATTACATGTTTTAGTAATGTTCTGTATTAATGTAGCATAGTGATAGGCTAGTTTTTATTTGTTTAAGAATGATAATTTATTGGTATTTACGTACTAACGGGTAATAATTTAGAAACCAAATATGAACCTTAGTTTACGCTTAAACAGAAATAAAGTACAAAAAAATTTTTCCTTTCAACTCGTGTTACTAAGATTGTCTACCTATCTAGTTGTTGTACCTTTCTTTCCTTTGTCAATTATCTCTTGCTTGTCCATTTTACTCTATTTATTTATTAAAAAGTTACAGAACGTAAATATGCACTTTTTGAATAATAATGTTAAAACTTTTTCACAAGAAAGGCCTTAGTTTGCAATCAAGATCATAGTTTATCACGCACACCTAAATAAAAACTTAATTTTTACCCATACTTTGGCAGTATACTTATATTTTAATGTTGTTTATAACGCCATTTTAAAAAGATAATTTGCCACTATTAATATCTGCTATTGGACCCCTTGCTAGAACAATAAATTATATATCTGCTTTAACTGGCCGTTTAAAGATGTCAAGAGAGTGTTCACATACTTCTAATACTTGGGGGTTATCTATCATGTTTTACAAAATCGTCCTTAACCACAAGAAAAATTAGATTAGTTTTGATATCTAGTGCCAAATCAACTTTTAATAACTGTTTGTGTGATGTAGTATTGAGATAATCACTCAATTTTAAATTTAAAAATAGCCTTGAGATACTATATTTTCAGTGTATATCGCAAAACAACTCAGTTTAGAGGCAAATTTCGATGAACTTTTTTTATAAACCTTACTAGGTTGGTATAAGAAGCTGTTTACGGGAAGTGACTAATATATAGTAATTGGTTAAAAACTATCAGAAGTCCAGAAGTCCACTCTATAACTTTAGTCAATTGCTCGCCCCATCCAGAATAATTTGGATAAAGGCACCGAATTAATCAATTAGGCCTATACACATGTAATAATTCTAAAACTGCAGTGCAAAAACTAGTCTGCATTTGAAATATATATATATATTTCAAATACAATTTGTTTCGCACAATTGGGGGATGTTTTGAGCATATAGTTGAAACTCGCTTCGCTCGCTGGGGGCTCAGACCCCAGACCCCTTTGGGGGGCTTCGCCCCTGGTTGCTGTTTGGCCACAGTTTAATGTAAATTGGTCCACATTCTATTTAAGCCCTAAATTTTACAACAATTCCAAGGCTTTGTTTATTTCTTCGGGTTCAACCCATCAGATCTGGTCATATTCCAGTTGCTGAATACTACTTGGCATGGAGACGTAGTGTATGTTCGATTTTAAGCCTCCATGAATTACCTAAGTGCTTGGAAAAAATTAATACCCTTCCCTGATTTATAATGTAGCCTTTATAAGGTGCCTTTTGAACCTTACAAGGAATACGACTACTATTAACAACTTGAAATGCTATGACTTTGGGTAACTACAAGCCTTCTGCAACAAATATAGCAAGATTTATAAGGGCTTTTACCCTCGACAGAGCCCAACATATAAAATATACCCGAAAAACACGAATAAATCTACAAAATCACAAAGACTTTGTTTTTTGGTGCGTTTAAGATATTTAATCTGGGCGTGTGAGTGTTGTTTGATACTATTTGTAATGTAGGAATAGTACATATTGTACGATATATTATATGATTGTTATAGAAGCCAAAACAAATCGCCCTTAACGGCTGTAAGAGTATACATAATAATAATACCCCCGTCACAGCAAACCTGTATACTAAGCGAATTTCCAATGCATGCATATGTTTCTTACTACTACATAAAGCCATTTACCAAGTTTCATACAAATATATTTATAAATAAGTGATACATTGCAATTTATTTATTCTTTATAAGAATAACATTAAGGCTGAGTATGCAGATTTGCTGCTATGGGGACAATCAACAAAAACTAATTTTTGTTGTGCAAATATCATACCCAGCACTAGTTGAAGCCACATACCAGGTTTCATCAATATACAATCATAAATAATCGAGATATCAAATTTTAATTATTCTCCATAAGGATAACATTGGACAACGTACTGTGTTTAGCACTTTGAATATCTCTGCAACGAATGGAATCACAATTTAAACACCAAAATTATTGTTTTGTAGAGCTGAATCGATTGGTATTAGCAAATGTCAAGTTTACAGTAAAATTAACTGTGGAAATGCTAAAAACCTTTTTCTCATAAGATTAACATGGGAGATTTTATGAACACGTTTTTTGGATTTTCTCCGTAACCACTTAACCCAGGTTAATAATTCAAAATACCATATTATATGTTTTTTAAGCTCTATAAAATGGTAAAAACCAAAATTGAGTGTTTTAAAAATGTTAGGGTAAAAAATTCAAAAAACTATTTTTTAGAAAATTTAAAACCCCCATAAAACCCCTTTCCCATGGTCCGATCTTTCGGGTTTTCGAACTAAAGTCATGAATAAAGTCACACGTTTGTGCCAAATTTCTTCGAAATCGGATGTTTTTTACTTAAGTTATCGGGACACACATACTAAGCCATTTACTAAGCCATATATATATATATTATTAGGTTGAAAACAAAATTTCCAGAGTACCCTTTTTTAAACATTTTTATTACACAACGCGTTTCGGCTATAATGCCATTTTCAAAGTATATAAAAAGTATAACCTTAAAATAAAATAGTAAAATTTAAAATGAATAAACATATGTTAAACTATAGATAAAGTAAAAAATAAATAAAAAATATACAGACAAATAAGGTTATTAAGGTAGATAGCGTTCATTAAGCTATTATTTGTTTCTTAATTCTTCAATTTTTTCAAATATTGGATTTTGGATTTCATTCTTTATCACATTTAGAATATTATTAGGGTCATGTTTTTTTGTTCTTATAGATTTGGTATTCTTCTAATATGTTCATCTTTTCACCTTTTTGTGCAATATTTAGAATTTCCATATTTTCTGAGATATTTTTGTAACTATGCTGAGTTTCAAGAACATGTTCAGCAAATGCATATTTCTGTGTTGTTTGGTTGTTTGATTTTACAGATTGTATATGTTCACGAAATCTGCATTTAAAGTTTCTTCCTGTCTGGCCTATATAACATTTGGGGCATTCGCTGCACTGGATTTTGTAAATGCCACTTTTGTCGTATACGTCAAAGTTTTGCTGAGTATCACTTATCTTTTGTATCAGTTTGAATGAGTTGTTTTTTGTTCTATAGCTTATTTTAAGTTTTGATCCGTCAAATGTTTTTCTTACAGCTTTATTCAAAACTTTATTATATGGTAGACATATATACTCTTCTTTTATTTTATTTTTGGGACTAAGATTAGTTTTATTCTTCATGTTTTTTATCATCGTGTCGATCATTTTTGATTTATAACCATTTCTTACAGCTAAAGTTTTGATAAGTTTTTTCTCTTCGTTGTAATGCTCTTTCTCCATTGGTATGTTTAAAAGTCTATTTAAATTAAAGTCATTGATCTAAAACTTGCTGTTTTATGTTGCCAAGGGTGGTTTGATGTAGCAGGTATTATTAGGTCTGTTTGGGTTTCTTTCCGATAAATTTTAAACATGTGTTTTTCAAGTTGTCTATATATAGTTAAATCTAGAAAGTTAATAGTATCTCTTCTCTTTCCATTGAAAATTTAATACTGTGTGATATGGTGTTTAAGTATTGTAATAAATTATCACAAGTTGATTCATCATCGCCTTTCAAAAGACAAATGACATCGTCTACATATCTGTACCAGTAAATTATGTTTTCTTTACATGGGTTACAATCATTTATGATTTTAGATTTTCTAGTTCTTGCATAAATAAGTTAGCTAGCAGGCCTGAAAGTAGAGAGCCCATGGCTAACCCTTCATTTTGTTTGTAATATTTCATATTAAATTCAAAATAGTTCTGAGAAATTGTAGTTTTAGTTAATCTAATTGTTTAATCAACATTATTTTTACTTAGGTTGACATTTTTCGAGAGTAATTCTTTGAGGATTGTTATAGTTTCATTAGTTGGGATGCTGGTATACATGTTAGAAACATCAAAAAAAAAAAAAATACTGTTTTTCAGGGATTATTATATTTTTGGTTTTTTCAATGAATTCATATGTATTGGTAATATTACATTTTTCAACAAATTGTAATTGATTAGAAATTCTTTTATTTAGGAATTTGCATAGTTTGTAGAAAGGGGCACTAGTGAAATTGACAATTGGTCTGATAGGGATATTTTGTTTATGAATTTTAGGTTTTAGTTTGGGTGCTGATGGATTTATTGATTTTAAACTGAGTTTTTCAACATTTGAAATAGTTTTACAATTGGAAATTACCTTGTTCATATCTTTATTAAATTCTTAAATAGGGTCTTTTTAAGTTCTTGAAACGAGTTCATTTGTAAAAACTCTTCTACTTGTCTGTTGTAATCATCATTATTAATTATGACAACCGTGTTTCCTTTGTCTGCTTTAGTAATCATCGCATTATTTTCTTTCAGTTTATTTGATATTAATCTGATAATGTTCATTTCAGTGTTTGATTTTGTTATAATGTTTTTATTCTTCATTGCAATGTTGGTTTTATTGAGTTCATGGATAAAATTACTTCTAATTGGATCTTGGATGTCTTATCCTTTGTTCTGATTGCAGCATCAATTTCTAGAAGTTCATCTTTAATAGTTTTGTTTTTGTAATCAAGATTTATGTTGTATTTAATGGATTGTTCTAATGTTGTAGTTTCAACATCATTAAATTCAATATTTGTAAGGTTTTGAACTTTCTTAAAAAAAATTCAAGCTGCCAAGCGACATGGTTCGCTTCATTTTCATGTGGTTTTTGAGCATTAATTCAATTGTTTAATTTCTTTACATAAGTTAATTTTTTCTTTTGCAAAATGGGTTTTATCCAGTATTCAATGTAATCATTAAATTCATCGATTAATTCTGGGTGGTATTGGCTATTAAGAACTCTTTGTAAATCATTCAAGGTTTTGTTTAGATGGTTCAGTTTAGTATAAAGAGTATTTATCTCTTCTTTGATCCATATTTTTATTGCTAATTGTTTTCAATCTAATAACATTATTAGTAGCCCTATTCGTGAACTCAATTAAAGTATTAATATTTATATTTATATATATATATATATATATATATATATATATATATATATATATATATATGAATTTGAACGAATATTGTTTTTGGCATCTGGGAACCCAAAATGAAAAGTTGTCATGGTCTCGGGCTTAAGTCTTACCATGAGACCTACGGTAATAGCAATGACTATAGATACTGAAGTATCAATGCTTAAGTAATACTGAAGTAACTATAGTCAATGGTAACAGCTTCTTCCCTATAGTGGAAATTCGCTAAAATATAAAACGAAGACCTTCATATTTGTTAAAACCGTATTCAACTGAAAGATTATTTAGGCAACTAAAATAAAACAAATGTTCTTAAGTTTATAAGCTACACCCGCGATTATTACATTAGAACGAAATTATTTAATAGCTGATGATATATTGGTATCAATAGAAAATCCCAGTATTTATCGTGACTTTTCAACGGGGGTGTTACATTAGTGAAATAGGAGATCACCCTATACATTGTGGAGGACCCTTAACCAAATGAAGGGAGAAGTACCAAAGAGCAAGACAATCCTGCAGAAATGGGGTCTCTTACCAGAGAATGAGGACATCCTATGTATGTGTGGCGCTGCTCAAGACCCTGCCCACTTATTGCTTGTCTGCCCGTTTCTTGACCAGCCTTGCAGTAAGACTGACATTTCGATAGCAAACGACCAAAGCCATATCGGCGGCTATTTTTCAGAAAAAATAAGTCTAATCCCGGGCACGGAAAGTAAAGTAAGTAATATAGTGACAGGTTGTATTGAGTCATAATTATGTGTACAACCTGCGACAAAGCATTAATAAGACATAGCGGCATAGTTTACAACTATTTAAAACATAATCGATGTTATTAAACTATATATTGTTTTATTTATCGCTTGTTTGTGAATATATTTTTTTTAGGAATATTTATAATTGGCTTTAAGTGTTTTTAAGACATCTATGTGTATTCGAAATTCGCTGAGTACGCAGGTTTGCTGCGACGGGGGTATTTTAAATTTTAATTGCTTTAATATTCTCTCTATTTCTATTGTCTTCCAGTTTAAACAGAAGCTTCATTATACAACAGTTGGTAGTTTGCAAGTAGTCCAAAAATGTATCGTCCTTATCTATCATATTTAATGATAAAATATCATATTTATGCCTATTATTAGAACAGATTACTAACTTATTAGTGATTATGACTGTATGTTTATTGTATACTAACTAAACAATAAAAGAGTTTTCCTTTTAGTTTATTTTTCAATTAAGACTAGCTTTACAAAGTTGTTATCATACTGCACGAAAAGCTGCTGTTTTTGGGTCTGTAATTAGTCCGTAAAATCGCACTTATCAGATACCTTAAAATAGGGCACTGAAAATCAGCTGTGGATTTCTTCAGTGTGCTAATTTCAAAGATTATTATTGTTTCTTTTTACGTTTGTTTATTCCAAAGGTAACAAACACGTGGACAAAATGCAAGACGATATTTTTTTATAAATTAAATAAATGTAAATATTGTAAAATTAACCTATCTGAACCATCAAAACGATACAAATCGGGCTATTTTTAACCGTCAAAGGCTTATATGGGCAGTATGATAAAACAATTTGTTCATCACATGAAGCAAAAGTGTGTTTTTTTGCTTAATCGTTTTTCCGAACTCGGCTTAGCCTCGCTCGTAAAACACGAATGCGCACCAAAAACAACCACTTTTGCTCCTAGTTATGAACCTACTAGTTTAGGTCAAAATAATAGATTCGTCTATAGTTCTGATTCATTCACCCTTTTTTAATTGTAAATATAAAATACTAATTGCTTACTTCTTAATATTTAATGGTATAAAGATGTTGACAATTAAAATCATAATTCATAAAATTATTAGTATTCAACATTTAATCTAAAACTATTCTATTCCCTTTGACATTTAAAGGAAATTAACAAAGGTAATTTTTGTATTAGGATAGTACAAAGCAAAAACCTTTGCAGAAATCGGTTCTACTTTGCACCAAAGTAAAATTTAATGAACGCTTAAATTGATTATTTACTGAGATATTAAAAACAAGTACAAGTATCCTTCATTTTAGCGAATTTCCCCTATAGGGAAGAAGCTGTTACTGTAGTCGACATATTAAGACCTAGGCCCGGGACCATGGTAACTTTTCGTTTTGAGGTCCCCAGACCCCGAAAACACCATTCGTTTGAATCTGTATATATATATATATATGTGTGTGTGTGTGTGTGTGTGTGTGTGTGTGTGTGTGTGTGTGTGTGTGTGTGTGTGTGTGTGTGTGTGTGTGTGTGTCCGTGAGCACGATAACTCTAGTCAAAATGATCCGATTTTGATGAAATTTGGTATGAAGTACCGAATATCATTTAAAAGCAGCATTTATGACTTTACGTTCGAAAACCAGACAGATCAACGTATCCAAAGGGGTATTTCGGGGGGTTTTGTACCCCAAAAATGGGTTTTTTGAGTTTTTTACATATAGTTTTTGAAAAATGCAATTTTTAGCTTTTTCTATTGGAATCCACTTAAAAAGTCACACAATTTGGTGTTTTGATCATTCCTCTACCTCAAATGGTTACAGATATATTGAAAGTGCTAAACACAGGACGTTGTCCAATGTTATTCTTATGGAGAATAAGAAAATTTGTATATCTCGCTTATTTATCAACTTATCCTGATGAAACTTGGTATATTGCTTCATATCGTTGTTGTCTCTTGATATTTGCACTAAAAAACATTTTTTGGCTGATAGTTCCCGTAGCAGCAAACCTGCGTACTCAGCTCCCATGTTATTCTTATGGAAAATAAGTAAAATATTGTAAAAGTAAAATTTTTAGAAATAAAACACACAGATCGATACCTCAATTACAAATCAAACCATTGTGAATCAGTTAAAGAATCAGTAGCTTATTCTCTTTTCGACAGGGCCAAATCAGTTTGTTGTGAAAAGAAAACTTTAGACGCGGAGCACATTAAAATTTTACAAGAGTTACAAAACCATGGTTATCCTCAAAAAATAATTAACAGATGCAAAAAGGAAAGGGGGAAAAATCCAGACACTATTCCAAAAGTGGATAGACCAACAACTTTCATAAGCATCCCATATGTCCCAAAACTGTCGGAAAAAATAAGGTGAGTTGCCAGAAAATATAAGATCGTAACAGCTTTTAAATTGTCAAACACTTTGAGACAGCACCTAACTAAAGTAAAACCAAAAAATTAAGAACAAGCCTCAACAAACTTTATCTACAGTATCAAATGTGAATGTGAGGGTGAATATATAGGAGAAATTAAAAGGCCACTAAAAGTTCGTATAAACGAACATTAAAGAAACACAAAAAAATGGTGAAACGGTAAAATCAAAATTGGCGAAACACGCCTGGGAAAATGACCATAAATTTAGTTGGGAAGAGGTAAACATTTTACATTATGAGTCTCACTATTAAAAAAGAAAGTTTGTTGAAGGGGCATTAATTAAATTACATGAAAATCCGATAATTCAGAGTAGTAGTGATGTCAGGCCACTAAGGGTTCCCTTAGTTAAAAACCATTTCTGCCGAAAATCATCCCACAAACACACGCCCGTTCCTTGTGTTCCAGTTCCTCCCGCGTCTAGAGCCCATCCAATGCTGCTACGACACATGCGTCCTTGATCACCCTTGGAGGAAACTCGGCCACCTGACTGCATGACTAGGTCCCAATGCTCACCTTGGAGTCATGCGGTAATCTCTATGAGAATATCGTACGAGTGCCCGTGTAGCATTCTAGGAGGAATCGTGCAGTTTTAGGTTTCCGTGTCATGTTCCCGTCGACATAGACGGGTGGGTAGCCACAGCTGTGTCGTCACGTGCCCCTGGCGGTAGGTGGGGCAAACGGATCTCTCCCCTCCACTACCGCTAGCCACTAGTCGAGTGCGCGATCTGGTGGTGAGTTGACGTGAGAGAGCGGTTTCCCGTTTTTTCCGTCAGCTTGGAGGCAACTATGCAGAACAGGTAATTTATTGTCAGTTTTCCATTTATTCGTGTATATAAATGTTATGTTAGTGTATTGTATTTGATTTTTTGTATATGTATTTGTTATTTTTGTGTTAGTATAAATTAAAATGTAGAATAAAAAGATAAATGCAGTTTAGTTAGGAGTAGGAACTTGATATTTAGATGTAAGTAGGGTTCACTTGAACCAAAGTAGGGTCCTCCCGAAACGTAGTGTAGTTTAAAAACTAGAAGCAATAAACGGTATCAGGAAACTGACATATACTTTCTCCCTTTTAGCCCAACTTTAATGAATAAATTACGTTTTATTTACTAAATATAGAATACAAAGCACGTTCGAATGTACAGAAAATCTTGTAAACAAGTTGTTTTAAAAAACATCCACCCTAATCCCTGCTTTGGAGGCACTACAGGATCCATTGCTACACTCGTGGTTTTAAGAGGGGAAATGCCCCCAATTCCCCCCCCCCCAGGAATATTAAGGGGCAACATATTTCGAATTAACTCTGTTGGTCAATGCTAAATTGACAAGCATATCAAGTTTGAATGAAATTGATCAATAAATAAGAGAGAAATAGTAATTTTTGTATTCCACATAAGAATAACATTGGACAACGTACTGCGTTTACCGCTAAATGAAAATTTCAATTTTCTCCGAAACCAGCAATCGTAGAATAGTAATTAAAAATACTAAATTATTTAGTTTTTTGGGCTATTTTTAATGGTGAATAGTAATATTTTTTTATATTTATTTATATTTATGAAAAATCCAAAAAACTGAATTTTGGATGTTTTAAGTCCTGTAATTTCTGAACCCGAATTTTTACAGGAATTCGGGTGGTGTCATTTTGTTGTAAAACTAAAGTTTTACTAACGACTAAAGTTTAATCAAAATCGTTAGAGCTGTTTTTGAGAAATTTGGATATTTCATGGTTTTTGGCGGTTTTTGGGGGATAATTACCCTTAAAAATCAAAAATTCAAGAAAATGAAAAAAACACCTGGATATATCGTGGATTAGTACCTAAATACCAAATTTCATCAAAATCGGCCCATTGGTTAGGGCTCTAGCTCTGTACACATCCACACACACACACACACACACACACACACACACACACACACACACACACACACACACACACACACACACACACACACACACACAGACAGACATCACGTAAAAACCACTTTTTTGGGTTCAGGAGCACCAAAACGAATATTTCCACTAACAACTCAAATTCGAAAATTTTGACGAAAACAATACTTTCTCCATATACTATGTATAGAGGGAGAAAGTAATAGGTAAAGTCCAAATAAATCAACAATTAATTCAAATCCATCGCTATTATGAGTTTCAAAAATTCAATAGGAACTTTGATGGCCAGTGAGATGGAGTCCCGATGAACTTTCGGAACAAGAATAAGCTCATTTGTGATTTTGGTGTGTTTCCTATGGTTCCTACCTTATTTCAACTAAATCTGTGTCGTAGGTTGGTGCATTATTGCTAATCTGGATGAATTACAATTCTGAGGGATGGTTCAGAAGAGGATATTTGAAAGGGAGTTGCCCTACGCATGACATCTTGGAGTAATCCCAAACTTCCTACCAAAGACAATATATATATTATTCAATTAATTATGACGAAATGCCTGTATTTAGCTGACTTGTTCTGCATGTAATATGTTTTACATTAAAGCTCTTGTATCTTGTATCCTCGTTGCTCAATCAAACCGTTACTAAACGGATGGTATTTTTAAATTAAATTTATATAAATATGCATTGTAGTTGCAAGAAATTTCCTTTGATTGTGTTACTATTTTGTACTTATAACTCGCTATTTTATGAAAATGTTGTTTTTTACAGTAGAGATGAATAAACCACAAAACAGTACTTATGTTTTAAATTGATCAGGCTTAGAAACTATGTCTTTTTCAAGTTTCATTGATGCAAAGCAGAGCGTTTTCAATCATAAGAAAAGCTATAATAATAATTATACAGCTTTAGTTTCCATTTCTGCAACTAATTACTACTAATATAACCTTGAAATACTGATGCAATATTATTATGTAATGATAGATGATGCAAAACAAATAATAAATAAACAAGTGTTTGCACAGGTGTTATGAAATGTTGTTATCGTCTTCTC
Source organism: Allygus modestus (assembly GCA_963675035.1). Classification (NCBI taxonomy): domain Eukaryota; kingdom Metazoa; phylum Arthropoda; class Insecta; order Hemiptera; family Cicadellidae; genus Allygus; species Allygus modestus. The sequence goes on from OY776112.1 coordinate 66,958,906, forward strand.
TCTCTCTAATTATTGACTGCCAATTATATTAGTTTCATTCTAGAAAACTTGGTGTCTTGCACGTAATTCAAAGATGCATCATCCTTATCTATTATATTTCTTGGTAAAACATAATTTGAGTTTAAAATTACCATAGATTAATATTAATTAATAATTATGTATATGTAATGTGTATTAGTTTATTATTTAAACTAAAGGAAATTTGATAAAGCTGGAAGTTTGTTTGTTTCTGAGTTTGTTTAATTGATTGTGGCTCAATCACGCTTCAAATAAGGAAACAATGGACCTTATATTTTGTAGGAAGAAATGCCTGATTTTGATTAAATTTAGCACTCAATGTGAAGAGTAACATTTATGACTTTATGTTCGAAAACCAGATTGATCGGATTATGGGAAGGGGGTTTTATGGGGGTTTAAAATTTTCCAAAAATCAGTTTTTTTTTAATTTGTTACATAACATTTTAAAACACTCAATTTTGGTTATAGCCATTTTATAGAGCTTAAAAAACAAATAAATTAGTGTCCTGAATCACTAACCTAGGTTAAGTGGTTGCGGAGAAAATTCAAGCTCTACGGCAGGCAACACACAGAGCAGAAGAAACTACAGAAGAACAGCAACTTTGACGTGAAGGGCAAGCTCAGCTGCAGGCCAGTTTGAGAGCAAATGAAATTGCAATATGGCAGAGTAGTGATCTGCAGAAACTTTTGAGGAAGCTAAAGCTCGCAGACGATCTATTGCTTGAAAGGCTGCCCAGTGTCGGCAAACATTCACCGGAAATACGTGGAGTCTTTGAAATTGCTGCCCTGAAATATGTCGCAACTCTTAGATAACATATATTTTACTAACGCTACGTAGTGAACCCTGGCTAAGCCGCGACGGGTAACGGCTAGTATCCTACTAATGTTATAAATGTGAAAGTTTGGACGTATTTGGATGTTTGGATATTTAGGGTTCCATCACGCATAAACTACTGGACCGATTACTCTAAAATGTTGCATGAAAATAGCGTACTTATCACATGAACATATAGACCTAATAATGTCCACATCCAATTTTAGGGTTTCCACCCCACGGGTCCTGTAATTTCCAATGCAAATCTTTAGGTAAGATATTATTTATAAAATTACCAGAAAGTGGTTGTTTGTCAGTTAGGATAAAGAAGTCATTTAGTAAAACAAACAAAAATTTGATAGTGCTGGTCAGGTTAATATTTTTAATGTGTTTTAATTTGTCGCGAGCGAAGCTGCGGGTAACAGCAGGTATTCATATATTTACATACTGGCCATGAGATTTAGAAAATGGGACCTGACTTTTTGAGGCCCTGCACAATGGTGAAATGGTCCACATTTTTAAAACGTGAAGACCAGCCTACAGATACAATTTAAACTATGTCTGGAATTGAACTACATTTATTGTTGTTGTTGTTGTGTTTGTTGTTGTTGTTGTTTGTAGTTATGTATCAAAGTTATTTTGTGTTGAGTACAAGATATATTAACACACGAAATATTTATATAACCTAACGACATGACCAAACCTTCCAATTAAAAAAAATCCGTATAGTAATTTTTTCTGCTTGATTTTTCTGAGGAATATTATTAAAACTCTAACACTAAGAGACTATCTAACTATATATGAAACTCATATATGTTTTTTTCCATCAGGTGTGGGTTTTCGCACCCTGGACTGCCGCCGAAAAGGGAATTGGTAAGGCAGATGCAGATAATGTTAAAAATATTATAACTTGCCTATTAGGCCTAATATAAGTTCTTCATACATAGTGGTGGGATATATAAATGAATGGATATAGATATGGAATTTTCTTCATATCGTATTCGTAAACGTGGTTAAAATTAGGACGTTTTGATGCTCTCTTAAAAAAATAAAGTAATTTTCAAGGCGACATATGTCTGTCAGTCAGTATGGTGTGTGGCTAGACCACACCATTGGTCCGATTTATATACCACGTTGTATGCAATTACAAATACACAATGACTATAGGTTTTCAAAGTTTAAGCAGAAAATCTTTATTTCTCAAAAATCTCTAAAACCCATAGATATATAAATTTCCACATTTCGTATAGGAAATGGCCGGTTATACCCTACTTTCGGCACGATTTTCCCATAAGAATAACATGGGGATTGTTTTTTTTGCTCCGACACCCAATCCCGCCCTATACAAATTTCCTCTTTAGCCTAATCCAACCCTATACTATTTTTTCCAATCCCCAAATGTTTTAAAATGTTAAAGCAAAAAGTGGTAATATATTATTTTAATTACATGTTACATAGTCAAAAGTACCATAATCAACCACAATCAATCCTAACACGTCCTTATTACATCAAATGTATACTAGTGTATACTAGTGTATTTTGGACATTTTTATGGGGGCGGGGGCGGCGGTGGAGCGAGATTTTTTTCTCCGGCAGGATATTCCTCCTGCGGGACAGATTGTGTAAAATACTGTTATATTCCACATTTTATATAAAATAATCTTCTATTTTATATTTTATATAAAATACTAAAGTTTGAGTAGCAGTACTAAAATTCGGGGGGAGCAGGAGATGATGGAGATTTTTCCCGGACCGGGATTTTTCTCACCAGGACGATTTGTAGAGGTATTCGGTTTAACGATTTTATATTTTACATATTACATGAAATATTTATTTATATTTTAAACACACCCCGGTATTATTTCTCCAAATTATTTTAATACAACCTTTGCGGAAATCCACGAGTTCTGGCTTCTAGGGAACCCAAGCCACTTGACATATAATAAATCACCCTTTCTCCTGGTTACCGTCTCAACTAAATGCATGTCTTTATATTTAGTCTTTAACAATTCTTGCTTATAAAATCCTCCTTTGATTATATTGCCATTCTCATCTTTCAAAATATAAGTCACAGGCTTTGTTTTCTTAACTTCTGCTATTGTAAAAAGCTCCTCTGACCAGTTAGGGATATATCATTTACTAAATAAATTGTTATACTTGGAAATCATTACTTACCCCCACCTTATATCTTGGCTTTTTAACTTGTACTTTAGATGCCCACCTTTCTTGTACATCTTTATAGTTCTTAGCATTTACTTGGTTAGGCTTCATCCCTATGGACCTATGTACTTTATTATTATATATCTTTATTAACTTTGATATTAAATCCAACCACTTGTAACTCCCTTGTGCACTAAACTCTCTATATAGCCAATTCTTTAAAGTTCTCTGAAACCTTTCCATAATAGCCGGCTTAGTTGTAGAGTAAGTGTGGTAGTGATTAATATTTAGCTTTTTAATTAGTTTGGTGAAATGTTCATTAAAAAATTCTTTTCCGTTATCAGATTGAATATTTTAAAATCCCTTTGGGAGAAAAGTTGTTATAGCTTCTGTGACTACTAATCCAGTTGTATTCTTTACTGGAGCAGCATAAGTTTTTTTATAAAATGTTTCTATTGATGTTAAAATATACTTATTCCCAGAATTCTTTCTAGCATAATCCTGCATATCTATTAAATATATTTGTACAGGTTCATTTATACCCAAAACATTAAAAGACCGTATAACAAAATTCTTTCTCGCAGGCTTATGCAACTCATAAGCAATCTTTTCCATTTGTATTCTTTCTTTTTTATAACTTTATCACCACTTTCTATTCTAAAAGGCTTACCATTAGCATCAACTAATACATCATCTATCATTCTTCTATATACATAGTTTTCTGGTAGTTATTCCTGACCATCTAAAGTCTTAAATCCGCTTAAAGATGTAGATTCTGCCACCAACAATTTAGAATAATCCTTTTTATCCATAAAATCAAACTCATAAGCGTAATGTTTAAATTTTGTTTAACAAAATATTATAAACAGCTGTTTATCATTATTGAAAAAAAACCTACTTGAATGGCTTCTCTTATAATGGAAATAAGAAAACTACTTGAATGGCAACTCAAGCTCTTTTTTCGATAGGCGAGAGTAGGGGATTTGGGGAACTCTGCACGCTCCCCCCTACCCAATCATAATGAATCCCCCCCCCCGATTGTATATTGTTGCCCCACTTCAATTTTAAATTTTTATTTTATGTCCCCTCATTTTATATTTTTGCCCCCTCACCACCATTTTACATTTTTGACCCCCATGTTATATTTTTGCTTCCCCCCGATTTTATATTCCCCCCCCCCGTATTTCATATTTCGCTCCCTCTGATTTTATATTCCCCCCCCCCACATTCACAGTTTTTTTTTGTTTTTTTTATGCAATTTGAGACATCACGTGTTCCAGGAATTCTCGCCGACCTGAGCGCACGTGTCACTCCCTCCACCACCATCCCCCACCACATACTCCCACCACCACTCCATCAACATTCTACTATAACAGCTTATATCTAAACATACTTGAAAGGCATAAATATATGTTCATTATGAAAATAAAAAACCTACTTGAATGGCAACTCTCATTATGGAAATAAAAACTACTTGAATGGTAACTCAAACTCCTTTATTGATAGGCGAGTGAGCGAAGCGAACGAGCTTATATTGAAAATGAACGAGTATTTGACATTAAACTAATTCAGTGACATTAGGACAGGGCAACGTCTGTTGGGACAGCTACCTGTGTTGTAAGACATAAAAGGGAGATTGTATTTTAATTGAAATTTTAACATCTGTTGGTAATAGTATATACATTACCTCTAGTGGATGTTAAGCTGTGAATACATTATCACTAGAAATAAATTAAATGGCAAAACAACGTTTGCCGGGTCAGCTAGTTTATATATAATATCCAAATCTTTAGAACAAGAAAAATATAAAAAATAAATTAAATATTTCGTCTGTGAGATGAAATTAAATTACACACAATTACTGACTGTGAAATCACACCAAATGATGTAGAATCACTCTCAGTTGTCATATTTGATGACATAAATAGTCCAAATATCACACCATTTTTCTCAATGGGTCGACATAAAAGCATTAATAGTTTTTATTTGTGTGAATCTTACATCAAAGAACACAACATTTTCATGATAATGTTAATTTCCTAATATTATTTAAACAAGACGATTCAAATTTAAAAGATGTCTATAACAACCATGTGGGGAATGACTTTTCATTTTACCAATTTAGAAATCTCTGCCACCAATGCTGGGATAGGTCTAAATATGGCTTTTTCGTAATAGACAAGGAAAGGCCAAAAAATAATGGGAAATACAGATTTATGTTTGACCAATTCTATATGACCAAGGGCAAGGGTGTTGATGCTATCCAGATTAAACCACTTGTCATCATCAAAAGAGAGTACCTTTTATTTATCGTTAATGTTTGAAGGTGGTGGTTTGTAGATTTAATTCTCGTAACATTCTCATAATAATCTTCCCCGGTTGTAAGACAGTTTCAGTAATGTTGGTGTCTTAAGAGATGTTTAACCGTAGTATTGTCAGCCCCCTTTGCCTTTTTAACCTCAAGCTCGTTTTTCTTCTTTTTCGTATAACCATTGTACAGGAATGAAAGAGTATAATTTTGGCCTTAAGCCACAATATTCATACATAATATTACCATTTAATTCGTCTTTAAACTTGGCCGTAACTTTTTTATTTTTATCAGAGTATAAGAAATGGTCTTTACTATATGCAAAGGTGTCGAAACAATCCAAGTCAGATTGTATTTCCTTGTAAAAGTCCTCTGTAACTATAGAATACATTAGAGAATCTGTATCTGTCATTAGGAACTTTTTACTCTTAAATGTTGACATATAATTATTGTGTAAATCATACATTATTACTTTACTGATATCTAAAATGGACATTCCTAAATAAATTGGTTTATCAATCTTAACAATTAATATATTTAAAAACCTAACAATTAATATATTTAAATGCACTTCTCAGTCGGCCAACAGAATCCGTCCACGGACAAAGTCTCACACTTTGCTGTAGAGTATAGCGAGTTACAGTATATGTATATTGAATAAATACTCCCTTGATTTGGGTCATAATGTTCGCCCAGGTATTTATTATTGGCTTTAGCGTAGCGTTTATAAATCATACTGACTCCTCCTCTAATCACACTTGCTATAAATAAATGCATGCCAATATCACGAAATAATTGTAATTTTATGTTGGTCATTCTAAGACATGCCTCCCATGTTAGTCCAGGAAGTGATTACATATGGACAGTGTCAAGCTTGTAATATTTTTTACATAAATACCTGAAGGTCTCACATACATCAGGCAATAGCAACAATATTAAAATGGGTCCATACGTTTTTAGCATGTTCATAATCTTTGGAAAAGATACATTCTTTAGTTAGACCACTGTAAACTGCCTCTATTGGTGGGAGAGACTCTGAGAATTTCTCTAGTCCTGTCATATATTCATAAGGAAATTTTCCTTTACGTTGTAGTAGTGGATTGTCTATAAATCTATATGCATTTCAATTGGAAGCTAATTTGTTTAATGGTAGCGATAGAAAATTTTAGTAATCTAAAAACACAAAATCGTCCACCAAAAATTAAATATACTTTTCCATATCTTTGGCTATGCATTTAAATTACCAGGTAAACTTTCCTGAATGTTGCAATATGAAATGACCATCATAGCTTTTAAGATTGTGGAAGAATACTGGAATTTTCTTAGTTTGATTATAGTTTAATTTAAAGGCGCTGTGGGCCTGAAAACTTATCTGAATGGTTACGGACTTTATCACACAGTAACAGCTGGCGGCAGATGTGGCAATGTGTAGAGTTTTGGAATAATGTCTCTTGCTCTGGAGTCATTACAAGGAGAATATATACTGCCATTTGACTTTTTAATAAAGTCTCAAGTTTTAAATAACATTTCGAAAAACACGTCCGTTACGTTTTTACCACTGTATAATTCTTCGGAAATTAATTTGCTATCTCTCACTACGACGAATACAAATCCAGAAGGAGTGTGGTTGTTAGAGTTTATAAAGCATTCGAAATCTGCATAAATGACAAAGGGAGCTTTAAGTTTATATTTGTAATTTGTAAATTCTAACGTATCTTTTTTAGACATTTTGACTCTTTGAGCGTCATAATTTTTACAATATGTTATGTGACTTTCCAGCTTATCTTTAATGTAATAAACGGTATCAGGAAACTGACACATACTTTCTCCCTTTTAGCCCAACTTTAATGAATAAATTACTTTTTATTTACTAAATATAGAATACAAAGCACGGTCGAATGTACAGAAAATCTTGTAAACAAGTTGTTTTAAAAAACATCCACCCAAATCCCTGCTTTGTGGGCACTACAGAATCCATTGTTACACTCGTGGTTTTAAGAGGAGAAATGCCCCCTATTCCCCCCAGGGTTATTAAGGGACAACATATTTCGAATTTCCTCTGTTGGTCAATGCTAAATTGACAAGCATATCAAGTTTGAATGAAATTGATCAGTAAAGTGAAATAGTAATTTTTGTATTCCCCATAAGAATAGCATTGGACAACGAACTGCGTTTACTGAAAAATGAAAATTTCAATTTTCCCCGAAACCAGCAATTGTAGAATAGTTATTCAAAATATTAAATTATTTAGTTTTTTAAGCACTTTTTAATGGTGAATAGTATTTTTTTATATTTATAGTTTTTTATGAAAAATCAAAAAACTGAATATTTGATGTTTTAAGTCCTGTAATTTCTGAACCCGTATTTTTACAGAAATGCGGGTGGTGTCATTTTCTTGGAAATCTAAATTTCTACAAACGACTAAATTTTAATCAAAAAATTTTGAGCCATTTTTGAGAAATTTTTATTTTTCATGTTATTTGGAGGTTTTTGGGGAATAATTACCATTAAAAATCAAAAATTCAAAAGAATTGTAACGACATCTTTGCAAAAAGAAAATTTATTATATTCACAATTAGCTAACCTGTCGTACAAAGAAAAATACCGAAATCGCTCAGCCTACCATGAGTAATCCAGGGTTCGCAAAGTACTACCATAGAAAAATAAACCAGGTACATACCAAATTTCATAAACTCGGCCTATTGGTTAGGGCTCTAGCTCTGTACACATCCACACAGACACACACACACACACACACACACACACACACACACACACACACACACACACAGACAGACATCACGGAAAAACACTTTTTTGGGATCAGGGAGCACGAAAACGAATATTTCCACTAACAACTCAAATTCGAAAATTTTGACGAAAACAATACTTTCTCCATATACTATGTATAGGGGGAGAAAGTAAAAATGCTGCAAACAGAACTTGCAATAATTTTTCTCATGGTCATGTTTAGTAGAATTAAATATTAACTTATCAAAATCAAGAGTTAAACAATAATGGGTTGCGCGACCCTCTTCTAATAGCAATAGGTCAATGTGAGTATTGTTTTGTTTTGTAATTCTCAATGAAGATATTATTTATCCTTCAATCCCATTTACTTTTACCCTTATATTATTTTGTCTTTCAAATTGATCAATGTTGGATATTTTTACAAGATATTTTATATTTGTCATATTTAATTGACGTTCATAGGGTTCATAATTGAAGTCTCTTTCATCGTGTTCTTTGTAACTTCTTGGGTGTAAGCCTGCCAACACTGTAAGGTAGTTCTACTTTTGTTTAACTTTTCATTCACTTTTTCCCTATTTGAAACTAATTTCTCTATGGGACAGGCCTGGGTTCAGTGACAACTCCAGATGTGGCAACGATAGTTTATTGAACACTTTTGCAATATTTACACTATATACAAGGCTTTAAAGAACACAGGATCAATGTCTTGGGTACGGAGACTGAGGACCTCCAGGGTAGCAACCCTCGGCGAAGTTGGGTCTGTCCCGGTGCCTCTGCGGATGTCCCTTTAGAGATGTCCCAATTGTTCCTGCTGGCCTTTTCGTAGTAGGCGTCGTGGTGGACGACCTGCTTTCACAGCTGCCCAGTGGTGACTCTCTCAGCTGTAACAGACAGCCCATTTATATACCTGGTTAAACAATAGGAGGAGGGGGGGTTAGTGGAGGGGAGGAGCATGGTCTGTGTGGGGCTGTTCAGTGCGGGCTCAACGCGCCCTAGCACTGGGGAAGGGAAAGGTAAGTACAGTGTGGGCTCAACGCGCCCTGGCACTGGGGGAAGGGAAAGGTAAGTTCAGTGCGGGCTCAACACTGTGCCGTGTCACGTCACCCTCATATATATATATTCGTCTTTGCCAACCCGGTAACTGGCTCGCTTTCGCAGAAGGCTGGTCCGGATGTGGGGTGACGTCACCGTTGCTGCCCCCTTCCGCCAGCAAGGGGAGTGAGCGTCTGTCTTTTGCTGTCCCCCGCCCCCCTAGGAAGACGCCGTATTCGTCGGTGCAGTCAACCAAATTTTTCTTCCGGAACCATCGCCTAGCGATGGCTAGATAAGTACTAGTAGTAAGGGGAGGGAAGCTAGGGCGAGTCAGGCTAAGTTATAATGAATATAATTAGGGAATAGTAGATTCAGGCATGTGATATTAGGAATATTCTCGTGGCGTGGGCTACCCACGCCACGCCACAAGATTGCAACAGTATTATTTAAGCATTGGTCCTTATTTATTGTTATTTAGTTTTTATAGTTATGTCTATGTTCAGGAATATTTCGTTAGCCTTATGGGTTATTTAAGGTTTAGTCTCAGAACAATGAGTAGTTGAGGGAATTCGGCAGTTAATCAGATCATTTTTATCTAGATGTTTAACTAACTCATTAAGGCTGGCTACGGCAAGGCATTAATCTGGCAGATCGATCGGGCTCTGGGTAATTCAGTCCTCCCAAATAGTCTAGCACGCTTTCCAAATAGTTAATCCATGGTAGCAGAGATTCCATTTAATTCATTCTATCCCCCGGTTCAGTAATATATTCTATTTAGCCCAACACAGGAACGTAATTCAATAGTTTCAATACATTAATTCACCACAATTAGTCCCAACCAATTATTAATAACACCCAATTTCCTTTTCATTGCTTACAGAAAGGTAATACCACTTTTAATTGGTCCAGAATGGTAGCAGAATAAAACATATCTGCCAGATATAAGCCGTTTATAACCTTGCCAGCAATGTTACCCCCTCTTATCTACAGCTACAGCTGTTAGACCCTTCAGTAAATGTCAGTGGAGGCTTAACCTCAAAGAATTGTTTCGTAACCTAGTCCCAGTGTTTATATGTCACAGTAGTTTCTGTTCAGGGTTTTACTACAGTTTTAATGTGTTCCCAGTTTACTTTTAGATTCTGTGCAATGTGTTCAGTTAGTATGCAGTTTAATTAGCAAATCATTTATTTAACTTTCCAACTGTGACTCAGCATTTTCAGTAAGTTAGCAGTTGTAATAACTTTCAACATATTTAGCCCTTATGGCACGGTTTCACAGTATCCTACCAAGTAAAAGCATTACCTTTTGCCTAGCTGAAATGCTGGTAAGCAGTAGGTTACCAATGTGCAGCAGTACAATTTTGATTCCCACAGTTATTTTTAGTATTTAGGACTTGTGGCAAATGTTTTTTAAAATAGTTTTCCTCCATGTAGTTAGATGGCAAAGCCTTTAGTTACCACACAGCTCATGTAGTTAAGTAGGCCTTTTTCATTTACAATCAGTCCTGCAATGCTTATGGGTCCTGCCAAGTTGTTTTCAGTATGTTTGTTATTTAGCCTTGCTGATCCCCTACACCATATTCAAGGAGCCAGGGCACAGCTAGATGAGGGAGAAGATTTGTACTTACAAACATTAAATTTAACTGACACACAGTAATTTAATTAATAGAGTTGCACCAATGCATGGTAAGTGATAGATTGCAGGTTTTACCTGAAGGCTATCCATTGGTGACAACATTTTTTCTTGGTAAACTTAAATACATTTTTTAACAGTGAAGCATTTTTGTAATTTATTACTTTTTCAAAATTCAGTGACAAGTAAAAGAGTGATAAGTGATGGTGTTATTGTGTTGTACCTATATTAAAATGAGCTTGTAATGAAACCTGTGTATACTCATGTCTGTAACCTGCATTATAGTGATTTAAACTCTTAATAACCATTTTACAGCATATTTAGACTTAAGTTTGTTTATTTTGGCCCCATATAAACATTGCTAGGGTGTTTTTTTGTTTCAGTTGTTAGGATAGTATCAGTTTTAACATGTAGCAACCCCAAAACTGAGTTAAGGTCTCACACACAAATTAGGCCTATAGCAATAGGCCACCAAAGTCAGTACAGCAGATAGAAAGTGTATAGCCTACTATCACTTCCGGGTTGAAAAATTAAATTATTTTGGGATATTTAGGTAGGCAAGGAGTATATTTGCTTAGGTTAGCCATTCCATTCATTTCTGTTAGTAATTTTTTTTATAAATTCAAATTTTGCTACTGATTGTCACCCAGTGGTGGTTTACATTGGAGATACTGTTTATTATTGGCAGAAAGTGTCTTATGGCCATTATTACTGGGACAAATCGGTTTGGTGAGGTGTTTTTCTGGTACAATATGGACTACTTAACCTTAATCAGCCAAAACCATAAAGTTATTCTGCGATTTTTAAGCTGGAAACTTGTTTTTTTCACCTGCAACCAGGAACTTGTGTTGCAGCAGGCAACCAGGATTACAGTTTGGGACTGAAATATTGTAAATGGTTATAATAGTAATTACCTTCTGCTTTAGTTAAATAGTAGGTGTGCAGGAGTGTTTCATTCGGTTTGATATTGCTAGTTTCATGAAAAGTATTAGCAAGATAGACTTCTACAGAACTTTGAAAGAATTTTTGACAGTAAATAGGCCCTAAATGTTTTTTATCACTATAATTTTTGTTGTCTTGTTTATTGTTCCCTGTAGTTTAAAAGTAACCTATGAGCGAATAATGCGTTTCAATTGCATTAAAAATTGTTTTTCACCTTGTATTCTTGTGCAAGAGTCTTGTGTTTTTCATGGAATTTTCAATGTGGATTTTATAGCATATGATGTGTAAATACAAATCAGCATCCATGGAAGTAGGATATAAATAATTTGACAGTCTCAGACTGATATAAATTTATTGTGACAAGAAACTTAGAAGCATTTCAACTTCAGTTTTTAATTTTATTTTATTGAAATTCGAAAGCCGAAAGTACTCGCCCGGCTAACTCCCCTGAATTAAAGACACAAGCACAGCAAACAGCTGAGCGTTTTTGCCCTTGGGGAAATTAGATTTAGTAGTAGTTAAGGCATGCCACTGTGATAACATAAATTATATTGTTAATTGTTAAGTTTGAAGAATTTTATTATTGTTGTTATTTATAAGTAGGTATTTCATTGAAAGTGCATTTGGTATTTACCGTTGTTTGTGAGTAAGACCCAAGCATGCCTTCCAAAATATACCCACCCGAGGGGTTACCAACCGGGACTTCCTAGGTTTACAGATTAAATTCGGCCGGAAATGTAACACCTGCTCATTAAATGTGCCAAACAACCAACTCCGTGGCTCTACAGGTTTTGGGCGATTCATTTGCCGTCCGATTCAACAATTTTTTCTACTGCTACCCAGGATTATCTGGGAGTTTACACCCGGTTCTGGTGAGAGGAATCTCTGGAGCAAAAATCTCTGACCTCAAGGCATTTGTCAAATTAAATATTTCCGACTTGCAGCAGCACATGCCCTTACTGATTTTTCTAGGGACAAATGATTTTTTAGCCAACGTCGACATGACGACATTCAAGGGTAAATTTTTGTCTTTTTTGAGAGTTATTCGTCGAAATTATCCCAGGATGGTAATAGTGTTCACCACCTTGCCTGTCTATCCTAGGATAAGCAATTCTACTCCATCACTTGCACGTTTGCACCAGATAAACAGTTTTTGCTCACAATGCGATCAGACCTGGTTAAGGTAATAGACCTTCCCCAGGAACACAATGAAGCGCAGTATTTTCATGTCTATTACGGGAATTCAATGCGTCGCGATGGAATTTACTTCAACAACGACGCATTTATGAAGTTGATCCCCTTAATAGAGAAATCTCTTTTGTCGTTGCCGGCGTTAAATTCATCCCCTCCCCCAGCACAGTCAAAATAGCTTTTGTGCTCCAGAAGAATCCACTCTTACTCCAGTTTTGCATTACAAGCCCATCATACCCTGACGATCATCTGCCAGATGAAAAGCCTTGCCTAGTGATATTAGGTTTAAGTCTTTTTCTACTCTTCTGTTTCCTTTTCCAACGCAGTCACGCGTGGAGATACAGCGCGTGAGTCTAAGGTAGCACCTTCCTTCTGATGGGTATGCCTACACAGCGCTCTCCGCGCGCAGCTGGAACACCCCTCCCCATTTTTTCTGCCAACGGCCCATGTGCGTAACATTTTTGGAAGTCTTTTTACTTTTTGAGAATTCAGTAACGTTAATTTACTTCACGTCAGGATTTAGATTTTTTTTATTATTTTTTATATTTTTCAATCCTGAAGTGAGGGGCTTCTGAGAATGCACCTAAAACATGTCAATAGATTGCAGTTTGCTGGCTGAAATTTATTGAGTACCGTGTGGCAACTAATTCAGACACTCTGTCAATTAGTCTTTCCTATTTCCCCTATCTTTACTCTTCTCAAAGGTATACCAACCAAACTCTAGTCACTAGTTTTAAGGCAAGAATAGGTAGATTTTCGTAATTAAGTAGAACCGTCAACCTTAGGTATATACAATTAAGCTAGGCACAGTAGAGCTGTCAATTTACAAGACACATCACCAGAGAATCTGAATTAGGGCCACAAGATGGCAAATTAGGAGATCATTTGTTATTTAGTTGTAAGATTTAGTTTTAAGTTGTTTTTCAAGGGATTCCGTTCCCGTTATCTTGGGGAGAAATATTATTCACGTCCTCGGGATAAAATCAATCAAGCATGCGTCATATATTGTTTTCTCGTTAAAAAAAGCAAAAAATCTAGCATTCCCAATACACCTCACTTATTTCCTCAACAACTCAACCATCATCCACCTTTAGATTTGTTAGCTCTAACCTTCTGCAGGGAACTGTCGCACCAATTGGAATCCTCCACCTTGGATCTGAGTCGGGTTCCATGGCATCTGGTGCAAACCGCTTGACCCCTGCACTGGCTGACCTCGTCGGGTCAGACCACCCAAAATTATTCGGTCTAGTCAGCTCTCGGTCAATCCTACTTTGGGTTTTAAGTATCTGTTAACCAGGACGACTACCTTGGCTACCAACAATTAAAATCATAACCAAAACTCCCCAAAACCAAAAAAATCATTAAAGTATCTGCACAATCAAAAAAAAAAAAAAAAAAAAACCATAAGAAACTGATTACAAACCTCGTGTACCAGACAGATTTAAAGTGACACATATCCAACTAAAGGCTTCAAGACAATCAATTATGCTGCGCTCAGTCTATACACTGTACCAAGTCTCTACAACGAGACATTATTAGACAATGATGTTGAAAGCTACTCCATAACAATACCTCCGAACTTCAGCAACTATACAACCATACATAACAATACTCCGAGCTTCAGCAACTATAAAACCATAACAAAACTCCGAACTTCAGCAACTATACAACCATAACAATACTCCGAACTTCAGCAACTATACAACCATAACAATACTCCGAACTTCAGCATCTATAAAACCATAACAAAACCTCCGACCTTCAGCAACTAGAAAACCATAACAATTCCACCGAACTTCAGCAACTTTAAAATAAATATTACAGCAGAAAGAAAGACGATAGAGAACACCTGCATCTCGAAAATCTGCAGCAATCTGCAAGCCAGTCTGACCAGAGCCAACTCATAAACCAGAAAGCAGCCAAACTATAAGTAGAACACTCTTTAGAGTATGCAAGCAGCCAGCACCGGTCACAAAAGCCAACAAACAGTTCAGCTGTATTAGCCTTAGCAAACCAAGCAATCGTAACAGCCACAACTGCAAACTAACAAGTTAAAAAAAAAGAAAAAATTGTGCGTGCAGATACAAAACCCCTTTTTTCTTCAAAAAGAGACCAAGTTTCCACGAAGACCATCTTTGGTCCACACCACCCAAGCCAGGTACAAGTTCTGAGGCCTCACAAAGTATTTTTCTCGTAAGGGGGGGGGGGGGGAGGAGCCCGAATTCTGACTAGACCTCAGCGGCCAATTACAAATATGACGGAGGTGCCTTCCTTTGGGAGCCTGGTAAGATCTTGGATCCAGGTGCGAGACAAACCAAGGAGAGAGTTAAGCCGAACCCACTTATCATGCCACTTGTTCCTCCTTTGTTCACAACACAATTCACCGCAACTCAAGATGAAGCCTTTCCTGGCACCGGTCCCACATTAAGTTCTTGGCTTGACTAGTGGTAGGCATTACTCTACCAAAATTCTTCCACTTTGCATAGGGAAACATCCACTAACTCTAACCTCCAAAACAAACCTGAAACTCCAATTCCGCAACCCACTAGCGCAGGCGCAATTTCTTTTCAAGTTGGGAGGGTGGCTGTGCCGTGTCACGTCACCCTCATATATATATATTCGTCTTTGCCAACCCGGTAACTGGCTCGCTTTCGCAGGAGGCTGGTCCGGATGTGGG